>MCFE01000704.1:0-43763 GCA_002104905.1 Basidiobolus meristosporus CBS 931.73
AACAACATCCACGGATTTGCTCTAGCCACCAAGAGAGCGGGTTATTGAACAAAGTGCCACCAATACGTGGCCTGTTGAAGAACAGCTTCGGGTTGTACAATGCAGCTCCATTCCAAGAAGCAACGAACAAGGACTGCTAACCTGTCATGCCAAACAAGGATTGCTAACAAAGGATGGAGCAACAATAGGTCAGGTCTCAGGCATATTTAACAACCACCAAGCCAATATAAGGGATCCATGGAGTAAACACTTTCCTCAACTCTTTGGCTCTTGGATGACAGGCTTCAGCAACTTTGTGAGAGAGACGTTCAGGGTGGACCTGAAAGCAACCCACGACAACAGCGAACTCATATACCATTCTGCTCACTTCCGCACCATACACACCTGCAACGTATGTGGCAAGAGGTACAAACACAAGAATTGCCTATTCAAGGTACGAGCATTCATGGCTTAGGGTTAGGGTTGTATGTCTCAGCCGTTGACCAGCGAATTCTAGCATTTTTGGGAGCACCATGAGTCCTGGGAAACCTGCCTTCAATTCAACCTCACCAAACATCAGCAAGTGCAGATGATGGAGGCGGCTCAGATTTTAATGGACATGGTGACCCTACGAAGCCCGTGCCAAGCCCACCACCGTCCGAGCAGCTAGTGATGACCAGCATTTGTATCTTAACTATCACGTAGAGTAATGTTAATGTGTTCCAACAAATCCAAATGCTGGAAGCAATAAATCCATCTACTGGAAATGGACATCCATCCATGAATAGTGTTAAGAACTGGTGGTTTATTCAAGTATGAACGAAAGCTTAGTTCTCGCCTTCCTTCTTGAAGACATAGGTGAGACCGCACTTGCCGCAGTACTGACGGTCATGATGCCAGGCCATGAAGACACCAGCACCGCACTCGGGGGAAGGACATTCGCGTCTGAGACGGGTGATCTTACCGTTCTCGTCGACCTTGTAGTACTTGAGAACAGCCAACTTGACCTTCTTGTGCTTGTGCTTGATCTTCTTGGGGGTGGTGTAAGTCTTCTTCTTTCTCTTCTTGGCACCACCACGAAGACGAAGAACCAAGTGGAGGGTGGACTCCTTTTGGATGTTGTAGTCGGAGAGGGTGCGGCCATCTTCGAGTTGCTTGCCAGCGAAGATCAAACGCTGTTGATCGGGAGGAATTCCTGCAACGGGGATGGGGGTTAGGGAATGGACGCGGATGCGGATGTGGATGGGTGCGACGTACCTTCCTTATCTTGAATCTTCTGCTTGACATTGTCAATGGTGTCGGAGGATTCAACCTCAAGGGTAATGGTCTTACCCGTCAAAGTCTTGACGAAGATCTGCATGTTGGATCAAGCCGCCACGGTGAGAGGAAGAGTTTCTTTCCGATGCCCAGTTCCCTTTATGTTCAATGCCTCAATTGTGTCGAATGGGATGAAAAAAAATTCCCCTCACGTGACCTGACGGGCGGGGAGTTTTTTCGCAGGGTGGTTGTTATGCAAGTTGGCACAATGCTTGGCCTAGAATAAGCAAGAAGTGGGATCGAGAAAAAGGAATTCCGTTTATCCATTACGCAATCGAGTGGAGGGGGTATGGTTGACATCAAAGTACAACGTAATCAAAAGTTTGAGGCCAAAGAGGTCAATATTATCAATCAAGTGAAGTGTGTGTTCGTTTCACATATCTTAAGCAACACCTTTTTCGCTTCCAAATCCAAAAATGTCTGGCTACGATCGTGCTTTAACAGTCTTCTCTCCTGACGGTCACTTGTTCCAAGTTGAATATGCCCTCGAGGCTGTCCGCAAGGGCACATGTGCCGTATGTCATTCTTTCTCTGGTTCTCTGTTATGCTTGCAATCGGGCCACTAACTTTCTGCTTGGTCGTTACCACAGGTTGGCGTTAGAGGAAAAGACGTTGCCGTTCTGGGTGTTGAGAAGAAGGCCATCCTCAAGCTTCAAGAACCTCGTACTGTTCAGAAGATTAACATGTTGGACGATCATGTCTGCTTGGCATTTGCTGGTATGCAATAGCATTCACTTGTGATCCCCCTTGATGACCAGAAGTCTATGGCACATCAAGGATCCTCTGACTCGAATGGGCTCTAACACTTCTCTTACCAAGGCTTGTCTGCTGATGCCCGTGTATTGATTAACAAAGCTCGAGTTGAATGCCAAAGTCACAGACTTACCGTTGAGGATCCCGTATCCGTAGAATATATCACCCGCTATATCGCTGGAGTCCAACAGGTGATTTGCCTATGGCCTGTCTCGCTAGCCATCAAGGCATGTGCTAACCAGCCTTGACTTAGAAATACACACAAAGTGGTGGTGTCAGACCTTTTGGTATCTCTACCTTGATTATTGGCTTTGACAACGACCATCTTCCAAAGTTGTACCAGACCGATCCCTCTGGCATCTATTCCGCTTGGAAGGTACATACTAACAATCACCCGGGATGGGAACATGTACTCATATGCTTCATGCGTAGGCCAATGCGGTTGGCAGAAGCTCCAAGACCGTGCGTGAGTTCTTGGAGAAGAACTACAAGGAGGACATGGAAAAAGAAGAAGCTATCAAGCTCACGGTCAAATCTTTATTAGAAGTAAGCGGCTTTTACGCTCGAACCAGAGGCCAGTTTTCACCTTCTTAACCGCTCCTCTCCAGGTTGTCCAAACTGGCGCTCAAAATATAGAAATTGCCGTCATGACATCCGACAGCGTAGTCAAGGTATGCTAGACCGAGCGAACGGACGGCGTCCCGCATCCCACCAACACTAACGATTGATATAGCGCTTGGAACTCTCGGAGATTGAAGAGATCGTTGCTGAGATAGAGAAAGAGAAAGAAGCCGAGGCTGAGAAAAAGAAGAAGCCATCCTCCTCTAGCCAATGAGTTTTTAATTCCCCTAATTCTTCTCTAATCATACTTCCCCAACCATGATTTCGTCAGTTGTAAAATCTCAGGTTTTAAGTAAAGTCACATATGCCATCTTGGAACTAAATCGTATAATACAAAAGAATGGTCGACATTGACTGCGTTAACTGCTGAAGCTAGCGGTGGGGTAGTCGAAGGAGTCCTTGACTTCCCAGTTGATTGTTCGACCCCCGACCGAAAACTCCAGATCCTCCTTGGTGATGGAATCCCAATACTTGTAGACCATCATGACCCCCAGCAGGGTGCACAGTGCGCTGAAAAACAGCCCATCCAGGTAATGCTTGGCCATTTCGCATATCTGCTCGGAGAAGATTGTTTGCATGAGCTGGCCCAGCAGGAAGAATGCCAGCGCGAAGGTGATGTCTCCTGTGGGTGGGTTGCCATTGGTCAGTGTGCAGTCAACCAATGTGCGACGAATGTGAGTGTTACCCAAAGGCCATAGATTATCCAAATAACTAAATATCAGGATGACCTGCAGCACGAAATAAATCAGAATGCATGCTCCGTTGAGGATGAAGTAAATAGCCCACAATCCAGTTGGCCGCTCCGAACTTAGACCATCTGATATGTTATGAAAGGTTCCCAGGGACACGATGAACGCAATCAGTGCGATCCCTGCCGAAGACCCACGAATTCCCTATATTGGGTGATGGTGCTCAATCCCTCTTCTGAGACGTACACTAGCGGATACACTTACCCATACCGTTAGGGCGGTTCCGTCTTCGATGAACTGGAACCCGATGAAGCCGTTAAGTAGCAGGGACCAGGAGGTTGCGCACATCAAGCTTGTATGAATTGCTGCAAACCACTTGAATTCAGTCCAGTCAATCGACTTACTAGCGTCGGAACATATGAAAACAACTTACTGGATATGCGCTTGAGGCAGTAGGGATTGCGCCGGAGATAAGCAACACCTCTAAGAAAGCTGTCACCAAATAGAAATATAGAAAGATCGAGATCTCCCTTCTGCCTAGAAGAGCGGTGTTAGTCTCTGCTTGAGAACTCTGCTACCAGGCCACTTGCCTACAGCAGTATATTTGACGTTCACGTGGTATATCATGATGCTGACCATGACAAAAGCCACGATGTGAACTATACACGTTGCCGTCTCAAACATGAGCCCGCCAAATATCTCGATACTACGTGAGTAGCAGTTAGGCTGTAGACCGGTGGCATTTACCCCTAGAACCGGACAAGGAATCAACGGGACCTGTCGACATACACTCTCGAAACTGATGAATTTCATGATTGCTTTGGTCAAAGGAATGAAGTGCCAAGAGGTTTATTAAAGCAGTTGGTAGCAAGCCTGCTTCAAGAGGCTATCTGTACAACTGCCATGCAATGTAATGCGGAAAGACCAATCACGTACGATCGAATGAATCTCCTCCCTTACGAAAACCTCCTTCAATCATTACTTTCTGTTACATCTGCATGGGGTTTATTGTTCCAACGTTAGAGTATGGTTATTCGCGATAGGTTAATTGCTGGTTATGGTGCGGCTTACTGCGAAAGATACCGGATCTCTATGTTATCGTCGCGGATGGTACCTCCCTTCTTGATCTCCCATCTGTTGGGCAGGCAGTCCACCGTGTATTCAAGGTCGTCACGGGTGATGGAGTCCCAGTACTTGTAGACCATCATGATGGCGAAGAGGGTTAGAAGCACGGCGCAAAATAGCCCGTCGATGTAGTGAACGGCGAGGGAGCAGATGTTGGCGGAGAAACCCAACATCAATACCTGGCCCACCACGAACGATATCAGAGCAAGTATGATGTCGCCCAAGGGCCATTTATCAGACAACGTCTTGACCAGGATGACTTGCATGAGGAAATAAATCACAATCCCCGCCCCATTGAACAGGAAGTACACGATCCAGAGCAGTATAGGACTTTTGACCGAAAGCACCGAACCGGTGTCATTGAAGGTTAGTATTGCAATAAAAAATACCGTTAGCCATACGATGAAGGATGATATACGCATTGTCTAGAAGGGGCCTGTTTAATCGTGGGTTCAACCGTGAAAGCACTGGATTCCTACCCATAATGACCATCTCGTCCCATCCTCTGCAAATTGAAATCCGACAAATCCATTTAGTAGCAAGCACCAGATTGTGGTTGAAATCATCCCCACGTGAATTGCCGTAAACCACTAATGGAAAGCCATCGATTAAGGGACTCTTCCACAAGGACCATGACTTAGTACAAATGCAAGCTTACTCGGTAAGCTGGGGAATCAATAGGAATCACGCCCACAATCAAAAACATCTCCAGCACTACGGTAACGATGTAGAACCAGAAGAACGTTACCATCTCCTTGCGACCTTGTGGAAAGAGTTAAGACATGCATGGCCGTGACGCAACCATACTTACCGACAGCCGTGTATTTTGTTCGAATATGATGAAGCATTACCGAGGCCATTATCAGTGCCACAATGTACATTGCCAATGCACCTAATCACGAGTTACTTTAGCCATGGTGATATGCACTCTATCTGAAGGAAGAAAAGCGTGCCTGGCTGGAACACCAGGAAATCCCCGAAAGAGACATTCCTCGAATAGCACTGGGGAATGGTTCTGGCGTTCTGGTCGGTGCCTACTAGGGGACACCACGTAAGAGACAGTGTGCGGCATACATAGTCGAAGGAGCCGAAATTGACCATACGATTCAAATGCAAGAGGGAGGATGTGGGCGCTTTGCTGAGAATAGAATAAAATACACGAAAAGGACCTGGCGACAATAAACGATCATATAAACCGCTTCATCTATTTAAGCTTCTGGAGTTGACTTCACAACCAGAAACCTTACAAAGCTTGCTGATTGATTGGCTGGGAGAGCGATGGATGATATTTATGTGACGATAAATTTTGCCAGTCCCAGCGACAATCAATACCAGGATCTAGGGTAACGAGCAAGCGATACACTACACCAACAAGACCATTCACTAATCTATTAATAGTATACCGCCTTGATATCAATGACACGAGGGCCCAACCATCGAGGCCCGTCGCCTCGCTGCTCTCTCCTGTTGGTCAAGCGTCATGACTTGGCTGGTAAACAAGTTCCGAAGTTCTCGATAGCGACCTACCGTTATATAGGCTTTTAACTGACATGGTGGAGGTGACTCAACTACCCCGAGCACTTTGGCACCTTTAGTCATCGATCAGCTGGTACCACGACGATTAATCGATTCCGGGAGCTGATCTGCAAAACAATGAGCCTATCAGCCCTCCTTGATTTCGAGAACACTTTATCAAACATCGACACTTTCCAGAACCATTAAATAACTTAATCTGGGATCACCAATTGTAGTGCATTAACCAGCTTAAACTTGGCAGAATATCAGGAGAGGGAAAAGCGGTCTCACATCTTGCATGGACACAGATAGCACGGGAGAGCACACAGGGCCAGTACCTTTATCCTCAGCTTGTGATGAGTCAGACACTCATCATGAGTTAAGTCTGACCACGGGCTGAATGATTAACATCTTCGTGACACATAAGCAAATATACAGGGAATAAGTGAACTAGACAATATACAGGGAATAGTGAACTAGACAATATACAGGGAATAGTGAACTAGACAATATACAGGGAATAGGTGAACTAGACAATATACAGGGAATTAGCGAACTGGATAATATACAGGGATTAAGCAGAATAGATAATAATCAGCGTGGAATTGAATAGCTAAAATAGATTACACGTAAATTGACATAATTGGGAGGTAGTCCCGGCCGAAAATAGACCCGCATTACAATTCCCAGTATTTTAGGAACCACATGGACAAATCGATGTCCAGGAAAAAAAGGCGTGTTGAAAGATCCACAGGTGCAAATCGATCTCCTGGAAAAAAAAGCGTGTTTAACGAGCGCTTGGGATTACGCGAATGAGTCATCTCCCATGTGCCTAATTAGTCGACAGATCTCAACCTTTACAGGAATATCTTCTGTCTGGGATTTATTTGAGAACGGTCATGGGGTTGGTTTAAATATGCAATTTGAATAAAGTCTGCGATCATTCAGGGTGAGACTCGATACATTGTAGGGCGATGGGGGCGAATGGCAGCGAATGGGAGCATATGAGGGCGAGTGTGCGTCGAGTCTAGTCTTTCTCACACAAGGTAGAGCAATGGAAGCATGGAGATTACTCCATACAATCCCATACAATCGCATACAATCCCATACAATCCTATCGCAGGTAGATGCTATTAATATTCATTTCTGCGCGATGGGTGAGCATGGAATTGGATTTTTATATTATGCGGCGGTTTGATTTATTGTATCCATTGAGATAAACCCATGCCGGGCGTGATTGGCCGCAGCCCAGTTTGATACCTGGAACCCCAATATCATGTATCTTCCATTGTACATTCGATTGACTGAATCGCAATATTAATAAATTCAATGATCTGGGATCCGGTGATAGCATAGATACACATCAATCTTAATGGAAAAATACTCACCAGCCGGTCGTATATAAGCTGATGGCATCATCTAACCATCAGGTCTTGTCAGTTCGTCCCGAACTCTTTACCAGATCTGACCCTTACGATTTTTAGAACATAGTCTTTAAGAGCTTCGTCATGTTGACCTATCAAGCCCCGATACACTCGCATTTTCAATCTCATTTCTCGGCTTCCCAGCTGCCGTATTACGGGCAGGCTCCCATTCAATACTTTCCCGCTTCCTACTATCCATACTCGTACCCAAAGAAACCCAGCCATTCCACAAATACACATGAATATATGGCAACGGATTTTGCTGATTTTGTGTCTCAAATGGCTGTCCAAATGTGGATCGGCGAGGTCTGCTTTTCTTTCTCCTCTCCCATAACCTTGACCGAGGTTCCAGAAAAGTTTAGAGAGTACACCAGAAACACACTGAAAGCCATACAGCTCTCCAACTCTGTGTCCTTCGTTGCACTCAAGTACATCGAGCGTCTGCGAAAGTCTCGTGCTACCCTGCAAACTCCCCTGAAGGAGAACCCAGAGTATGTTCTTGCTGTTGCCATAATTCTGGCTGCCAAGTTTCTTGATGACTCCACCTACACAAGTAAAACTGGTCAGAGTTGTTGTGTATCCCCATCACTGAATTGAACAAGATGGAATTCGAGTTCCTCGATTCCATGAAGTACAGCCTTCACGTTACCGAAAAAGAGTACTTGGAATGGCTTCAGAATCTGATTCGGTTAGTAAGCCAACAATCGAATCGTAGCAGTCGGTTTGCGAGCCTACGGGCGAAGCAGAATCCCATCATGGGGGAGAAGCGTCTTCTCGAGGCATCGATGAATTCCTTTGCTAACATGGAGTACATGTATAGTTGCTACCATTATCCACCAGTGATCCACTGGTACCCTCATCCCAACACTCCTAAAGGAAGCCCCACCTACAGCCCGAGTTACTACGTTCCTCCTATGTACGGACACGCCGCCTACCCGTTCCCTGGCCAAGAGCACAACTACTCGATGCACCCCGCTTGTGGTTATGGATACGTATTATGAACATATCCGAAGTTTTAATATTTCCTCCCTTAAATCTGCTTTACGCATGTTATATATATATATACCGGCTACCCAGCTTTCTCCACCCACTAGGCAACTCTGACATTATCCACCTGCCACCAACCTGCCAGGCACGCACATATCATTTTGCTTAACCCCCATACATCTCCATTCATCAGTTCCCTTCCGTATTATCAGTTGTATAATTTCTTGTTAGATTAGAATCGCTTTTATTTTCTCCCTCCGAACCCGCATTTTTGGTAAGTATCCTTGACCCACCCCCACCCTGCACAGGCGCTCTGGCTGGTTTTTAATGACTCCCCAACTATTCCAAATCTTACTTTTGCTGCAGTTTTATCATTTACGTGAAGCTTTTTTTCTTTATCTATGATCTACTATGCTGGTCACTGTCTGAGTAATAAACAGAACGCTGTGAAAAGATTCTTGTTTGATTGGTACTTGCATGGTTGTCTGCTCACTGCGGCAAATCAAGTCAAGTGATAGTAATGGTGGAAGTGGATAGAGTGAATGTGATTTATTGAAGGAACAGTTTCTTTCAGAAGAATGAATATCCTTAAGCAGAGGCTTCTTCACTGGCGGTAGCGCGAGTGTAGATGAGTTGGGAGCCGTGGGTAGAGACCTTGTTGATCAAACCTTGAGATTCCAATTCACGGAGAGCGACACGGGCGAGGGAGCCGTTGATACGAAGACGGTCAACCAAGACAGAGGTGGTGATGAGCTTGTAGGTAGGAGCCTCCTTCATCAACTTGTCCAAAGTGGCTTGATCGAAAACAACCAAGTTGTTGGCCTTGTCCTTGACCTTTCCCTTGGACCACTTCTTCTTGGTCTTCTTTCCTCCAGAACTGGGCTTAGCAGGGGCGTCCTTCTTAGCCTACGGAGAGAAAGTCATGTTAGTGTGGGCTTCGTTGATGAGTGGGCGGTGTGGGTGGATGCGTGATTGCATAGAATCGATATCCGAACGTACCATGGTTACCCTTGATAAATGATAAAGAGAAAGAAACAAACATATGGTCAAGTGCCTTAAAAACTCCCCCGATTCTCCCAATTCCCATTGACGGTGATTTCTTTTTAGTGCAAGGGAGTGGCTGAACCCCAGTAGAAAAAATTCGATCATCCGGAATCAACAGCCATGTTTGTCGACCATTCAGAGACCACGATATTGATGGGAAATCTGACGTTTTAATGATAGCATTTAATAATACATTTGGTTGGACATATCTAACAGCATGAGTTTGCATGGTAGATCAATTGCTGGTGGGACGTTGATGGATTAAATTAACGGCGGGTTTACGCGGTGGGGGATGTGTTATGTACGGAGTTTTTCCATCTCCTGGGCCAGGTCGTTCAAGCTTTGCTTCAGCAGTCGGACATCGTCGAATCTCCGCTGCTTTGTTGCTTCATGAAGGAATCCCTGTACCTGGGTGTATTGCTCCTGCAGGACATCCAAAATCTCCGAATTCTTCCCTTTCTTTTGTCCTGCGTCGGGCTCGTTCTGTAGCTGGTCAAATGTGGTGGTGGTGATGCTGTGGGAGTCGTCCGAGTCTTTTTTGAATAGCTTGGGTAGCAATGAGAGGGAGAACATGTATGTTTGCAGGTATTGAGTGGCTGCCAGGTGAATGTTGCTCTGCAGCTGGCGTTCCCAGGGTGAGTTGGTGGCCAAACTGTTGATCTTTTTGCTGGTTTAAATTAATGCAGGTATTAGGCCTCATTCAACAAACATGGTGGATCCGCAGCTGTACCTTATGGTGTCAAATTGGGAAAAGCTGTCTAAAAGTCTTTTCCGGATTTGTGCAGCTTTTTGGAAATCCATGTGGGATTCAGTTAGTCCATTGATGCTCCTATGGATTGGTATAATTGGTCGTTAGCTTGCACGCCTTCGATGTCTAGGAACCTTAGCATTTACCCCAATATCGAAATCATTTGGTTGAATTTAGGTAATGTGCGATCAATGATGGAGCGGTGTTTTGAGAGCGCCTAAGAGGTGTGTAAGTCACTTGGTGTTGGAGACAGGCTGGCGCCAGGCTTACCTGGTACAGCTCGATGACCGGTGAAATAGTTTGCGAATCGTCCATGTTCTCTTTTCGTCTATGAAAGGCGTTACTATATCGAATTATCATGTGACTACTTGCAGAGACCAGTACCTGGATATGGTGTTACGGCAATCTCGACATGCTTTGATTCCTGCTTGCTTATTCTGTCCATAGGTGCCTTGTTAACGAACGACAGTTATTAGATGGTGCAAAGCCGGAAAAATATCGGTGTTGTGTATACCCAGGGCGATGCTGCTTGTTAATGGGATGTTCGATGAACAGGTATCACTACCGCACACGACTCTTCCACACAGACGACAGTGATGGCGTCTATTTCGGATCTTGCCAAACACGATTCTGTAACATAGCATCAGCTTTCAGTATATATCTATGAAATCGAAGAATACTCTGTACATACCCGCAAAACGGACATTCTTTAATGGTGTTGTCTTCCTCCCATTTTACAATGGATTGCTCAGAGGCTAAAGACCCATACTGTTTAGTTGTTCCTCCCGGGAAGCTCAATACACAGACCATGATACTTACATTTACGTTGAGGCTTTATTCTGGGGATGGAGTTGAAGAAACCAGGTCCAGATGGAGTTCCAGGGCTACTATAGGCTCTGGCAAGCTGGGAAGGGATCAGGTAAGTGACTAAAACGTTAATGTAGTCAAGGCAGAAGTCGGCTGTTTACCTTATCTAATCTCTTTTCTAAACGATTGCTTTCTAGGAGAACTTTATCAACGGTTTTGTTTCTTAATTTGATAAACATTTCGGTTCGATTGCGGCAGGCACCTATTTGTACCATTGAACTGTTAGCTCTCCGGTGTTGAATGTGATGAAAGGAACCCTTCGAGGCACGTCACCTTCATTGGCAGAATAACCCGTTCTGGCTGTATAACAATCTTCACATACTCTGTACCAACGGCCATTTAGAGGGTCGTGCTCGGCCGAAATGTTGAGCCTCATCTGGTACTGTGTGTGGAAATTACAGAATAATTTCCCACATCTGAGATCTGGATTAGTCCCAACCACTTGAAATACCTATCGGCCTTCGCTCACTTACTTTCTGCAGTTCTCTTTTCCATTTTTGAGGTTCAAGGGTTTATTACACTCGACGTGGCTACAGACATCGTTGTTCCTTTCTCTCTGCCAATGGTCTCGCGTTATGTTCTCTTGGAATTGGGGCTCGTTTAATTCCAGTTCGTTCAGCCTGCTACGTGCGATTTTTGGGAGCGTGGCCGCTTTCGACAAAGGATTTAGAACCCGTTTTTGCGCGTTTTTAAGCCAACTCACGATGGCTTGGGTGGAGTCATCATTCGAATGCTCACTATCTAGATGTTCGTTGAGACGGTACAATGATGGCATTGGACATTCGCATATTGGGCATGAGATTGGTACATCCTCTGCTGCAGCAAAGTTATGAAACTCTGAAGAAGGATTAGCTCCTGTGTCCATACTCTCTGAGAATACAAGGGAAAGTTGACTAGAAGCTTGAAGCCAAGTGTAATAAGTGTAATAGCGACATTATCAAAATCATCAGTCAAATGTAAGGTTGATTATTGGCACATCGAGTCGGCTTTTGATCTGGATAAATATTAAGCAAGTAATTCCATATGAAGCAAGTCAAATACGTGATAAGGGGAAATGAACTTAACATGAATGGTTGAACTTGAATATAGAAGCAGTACCTATGCAGGAACCAGATGATGTTTGCTTTGGCTGTTGTGCATCTAGAGCTTCATCACAGCTTAACGGGATGTGAAATAAAACACGTTTGAACCACACAAAGTCCATCCCTGATCAGCGCGCCTTCACTCGCCATTACAGAAGTGATTGCCTACTCAAAATAATTTCACAGGCAAGAACCCTTATGGTTGCATCGATCAGGAACATGGAGGCTAGTCACATCGTAGCTTAAGCATTCTATGTGGTTGTAGCTCCAGTATTGCCAGAATACCAGTGGCAGAGATTGACCCATTCACTCTAAAGGGTGTTGGGAAGGATAGAAAAATATCCATTTCAGGAATGGATTGATCATCAACGAAATTGAGAGGCCAAGGTTAACAGGAATGCTGTCTACTAGACTGGAAATATAAGATGCGTCAACCCATGACTCCAGTGGTACGAAGATACTCCTTTCCAAGCTTTGCACACTTGATATATGTTAGTATTGATTTCAAATATTCCGGTAGCAACCTGCTTAGTTAGGAAGTTACTCAGAAACCAATCCAATGATTCCTTCCAATGTTAATTTTGTGTCGATCGCCATCTGAGGCAATTGGGTGGATGGTGAAATCCATACATGCTATTCAACGTTTAGTTTATATATGCATACACGGATTTTACCTCGAATGTAGTTTATTTAAATCAATTCAAAAACCAAGACATCAGCATGTATGCACACACACACACACACACACACACATATATATACATATGTGCATCTGTAACATGATTCAGCCCGAGAGGGATCAAGATATATATATACGCAGGCGGTCTTAACAAAGTCTAGACCGTTAGGTACCAAATCTGGTTATGGTGGTGCCTCCTATAAGGCTCTTTCTACCATTACACAAGCTCATATCATAATGAATGCGAGCTGGATGCGGGGCGTCATTTTGACGTAAAGTTTACGATTATTATTAGACAATCGAGATTTACTTGGTTACATTTTCATTTTCTTGCTAGACATACATGTCTCGTCTTTTCAGGTTATCCATCTCAGATTGAGCTCAAGCCAAGATGATTCTTAAATGGATTTGAATTTTCCTTGAGAGCCAATGACAGCCCTCTCGCGATTCGTCTCGGGGTTTCTAAGACACACGGTACAAGGTACAACGAACACTACCCTAGCACTACAGTGTCCAGTATACACAGGAGGGCGTCAAAGATACTGAAACTATAGAGCATTGGCAATGTTTCACACCTGAGTAAGCATATCTCCTTTGACCAGTGCGGAACTACGAGGTTTCTATGATCAGTTTTATCGACGGGATGATGGAGTATAGTTTTTCCTTACTGAAGCCTCTACGTCTTGTGAGGGCAACCGACTAAGCATAACAGTGGAGTGGTCTCGAAAATACCCGAAGCAAACAAAAAGCCACCTTATTTGTATTTTTGACCTACATCACTGACGATTATTGCTTGCCCATTAGTCAGAAATTGTCAGTTGGCTTTGGCCGTATAGCAGCTCACTTGAAACGCTTATTTCCAACGAAATAGGCTAATATTCTTAATGACATAGTACAACCGAGGATTATGATGTTGTCTCACTCCATGTGCGATGCGAGCAACAGGCAAACGTACCGCTGTTTGTTCTCCAGTAGCTCGCTCTTTAGTGTTGCTATAGAGCCCGGGGAAATCTACCAGAATGGAAGTTATCCAGTACCCGTAATCAGCCTTGAGCAATAAGGAAATGAAACCAAAGTAATCAGCTGACCCCACATTACAGGATTATCCTATCAGCTCAATTGGTAGTTACTGGCAACACAAAGACTCATCGATAGCAGGCTTGAAGGAGGTATATAGTTCGATATCATTGTAGACCGTTTCTCCACAAAACACCATTCAAACCATGAATAAGTGTCACATAGGAATTAAGTATAACCACTGTACACTTTCCTACTACTTTTTGTGCTAGATTGGATGGTAAATAAGGTGAGGTAAGGACTGCTTCAAGTAACCGTTCCCCAAGTGCAAGGACTGCTTGAATTCGCGGCTCTAACGATTGTTAAAGGTTGCTAGACGGCCTGCAGCCTGTTTCTGAATCAACTATATTTTGATGTATGTTTCAACTTGACCAAGATAAGCAGAGTCTATTGAGCAAGACAACTCTATCGATCGGCTATTTCAAGGAATGAGGGAACTTGTTTGATTCTTGTTAATGTAAGTTGTGTGTAACTGGTATCAACAGAGGGTAGATTAGCGCGGGGTAGTTTACCCTTTCACCCGATTTTCGCAGCCATGATTGGCGTGCCTTCGTGGCTAAAAACCTCAGCGGCATTTTGGGCCAAGCTCAACCTCATGGATGACTAGGAATTCGATGTTTCAAACGATAGTGACCACTAGCAAATGGTAATTGGTCGAGGAACGATATCATTTTACAACTTCGCCTTCCCCAACAAAATCCATGGACCGCTCAATATATATCGGGTGACCTTTTGTGGAGGTGGCCATTTGTATATAAAAAGCATTGGAATCCTGCTTATTTCATTTTGATAATATTCGGCTCAACTCGAGTTACTTTGTCCTTAATTGAATTGACGTCGCTATTTTTGATTTCCAATTTTGCTTCCATTTTCTCGTTGGAGTACTTACCCCTTTGCCTGCTGATTCACGCTGGTGATTACTTCTCGGTTGTACACTTGTATCTTATAGCTGTTCATAAAAAGGCAACACACTACTCCCCTTCCTTGTAATTTAACTGGCGTTCTTGTGTATAGTCAGTTATCTCCCTCCCATCGAAGAGAAAGGTAGTTTGTCAAAATTCACTCGCTTTTCCAACTTCCATAACGCCAGCTAATGGGTTATTCGTCATATCCTTGCCAAACCTACTTCCAACCAATCCCTGAAAACCCTTCGAATATGAACAAACGCAGTTTCGACATGAGCTCTCCTGTATCTTCCATCCCTGTATATCAACGTCACAACTCACACAACGGCCACCTTATGTCACATGAGTCCAACTGGACCTCGAGTATCCATGGCGGGGATCTGGCCTACTCTGAGCCTGCAACGCCCGGTCTATTGAACGCGGAAGGGCAGTGGACATTCGATTCGGATACCCCATCATCTCTCCAGGAAATGAAGCTAGAGAGCTTCGATCCATCGATAGATATGTCATCCTTAGTATCTAATAGTCTACCAAAGCAAGAGAATTTTGGCTTGCTGTTTCCCTTTGACGATTTCGAGTGTAGAAATGGTTCCATGGACCAGCCATCTAATCTTCAACAGCACCAGACTCTGCACCGCACGCATTCCTCCGCCTCCTTGAATTCATACTCGCAATCATTCCCGTCGATCCATGACTCCCCGGTGTCCTCACACAACGGATTGATGTCAAGCTCGATGGAAGAGCCGCCGTACTACCAAAGACAGTTGAAAAACATCCAATTCAATCGTTTAAGAATGGTGTCTGAGAATCACTCGGATTTCGGCAGCTCACTTACCAGTCCGGTGGATTCGGGCTTTTGCACTCCAATCGAGAGCTACGCTTCCAGCCCGGTCCTGACCCATCCGAACTCAAATTCTAGAAGCTATTTTGCTTCCGAATATATGGATCACCACAGACGCCCCAGCATTACCACCGGTCTTCAGTCGCTCCATATGGCTGACGAACTTTCCCTCGACCCCTCGATGTCTATGAATCAAGCCTCATCGTCCCTGTCCACCTCGCTGACTGTCAATCAATTTCTGGACACCAGCCAGGATCTATCTGGGTCATTGATGCACCAGTCGGATGCCTTGGACTATGTCCCCGGTCAGTTCTACCATGACAAACTTCACCTGGACCATTCTTCTGCATTCTCTACCAATCCCAGCCACGAAGAAATTATGAATGGCACACAGAACACCACCTTCCATGGATTCCACGACGCTGCCCCACCGACACTGTCCCCACCGTCATCGCCAAACACGGAGAACGGCAATACTCCGGTGTCCCCCACCGACGGCATCAACTACCCGTTGGAAGGAAAGCTGGAGTTGAACAGCGGCTCCACTTTGAAGCCGGTTGTTCACAGCTATGTATCTTCTCCGAATTCCTTGTTGAATGGGGAAAAGACCGTGGTTATTCTGACTTCCAAAGTGGCCCAGAAATCGTATGGAACAGAGAAGCGGTTCTTATGCCCTCCCCCAACCGTTCTTCTCCTCGGCCAGAATTGGCGGACCAGTGCTTACCACAAAGGCGGATCCACCACGGACAATTCCACCTTAGCAAGCCCGAAGCTAACCATTGGTATCCCGGGAGAATCGGGCCAGCAGCAGGGCATTCTTGAGTGGTCTGGTCCATCGAACTCAACGGTCGATTCGTCCGCCGTGGAGTCCAGTTCGGTTGGAAGATGTGTTGCCAAACACTTGTTCATCAATGATGCCGACGAGAAGAGGAAGCGTGTCGAGGTTCTGGTGAACGTTCAATCCTCTGCGGGCCATGCCATGGGCACTTTCATTTCTAAGCCCATCAAGGTGATCTCGAAGCCATCAAAGAAGAGGCAAAGTGTCAAGAACATGGAGCTTTGCATCCATCACGGCACAACGATCTCACTCTTCAATCGTATCCGCTCCCAAACCGTGTCCACCAAGTACCTCGGCGTTTCCACCCCCTCTTCGTCATCAAGTGCCTTCGGAAGTGCTAAATGGCCTTCGAACATGAACAACAGCTCCTCCGGAGACTCTGCATGCTTTGTTGCCCGAACTGGTCGTTGGGACCCATTCGTCATCTGGCTGGTCGACCTGAATAGAAGAAACACGTCTACCGAGCAAAATGTGACTCCTCCACCTCCGGGATTCCCTGCCCCACCAACCATAGCTATCCACCCTCAGGAGTATTCAATGTCATTCTCTCCTGGCTCTGATTCAAGATCAAGCTCGGATGGAAAGTCCCCCATTCCCATCCATTACAACCAGCCGGTTGTCCTGCAATGCCTCTCAACCGGACTGATCAGCCCAGTTATGATTATTCGAAAGGTTGACAAAGGAAGTTTGGTTGTTGGGAATGGAACTGGAACTGGACGTGAAGAAATGCTAGGGGATCCGGTGTCACAATTGCACAAGGTGGCATTCCAAATTGTTGAGGATGCTTCCGAGGAAGAAAACCCATTTCCAGTTCGTTCCACCGCAGGCTCGTACCTTGTCTGTCTCGGGGATGTGGTTGGAGTGCAGCGCTCTAACGAGGGCCGGAAATTCGACGTCCCCGCCAGCACCAAATCCCAGGCTCGCTCGGACTCACTGCCAAATGTCCTCGAGAATAGCGAAGGTTGGCAAACCTCCGCGTTCGAGAGTGCCTCCGGCGGAGATGTGGAGAACGGATCTCGGAAAAGACGTGCACTCAGCATCACTGGCAACACCCCGCTGGTGAAGGCAGCCAAGGGCGGCAGAAGAAACTCCGTCAGAGATGACCTGTTCTCGAGCGGAGAATGTGTGTCGCCAAATGTCTGGTCTGAGGATGTCTCAGACACCGCAGTATGGACCATCGTTGGTACCGATTGTGTTCAGTACTCGTTCTACACCCCCAATTCCGCACTAGGCACGGAGACCATTGTGAATCCCATCACGCCAATCCCATACATCACCCACATTGCACCCTCCACTCAAAACGCCGGACCCAACATCCTGACCATTTATGGAGAGAATCTCACCCCTGACCTTTCCGTTTGGTTTGGCGAGATTCAAAGCAAAGTCACCGAATTCAAAAGCCGTGAAAGCGCCATCTGCACCCTGCCCGTGGCCGGGCAGAACGGGGTCACAGAGGGTACTCCATTACCGATTTTGCTGGTCAGAAACGATGGAGTCGTGTACAAGACTGGCAAGTTCTACACCGTTTGAATCCCACCAATCCACATTCGCCACTTCGACCTCCTCCTGGTCGCAACCAATTTTAATACTTGTAATTTCCTAATGCATCTATCATTTCCCCCTGCCCCACCCACCTTATCAACCACACGCACCTCTCGACGGCGAGCAGCATCGTTAGTACATCGGATTTCCACATTGTGTAAAAAAATATATATCGTTCGTTCAATCGTTCCATTAATTTGGTGGTGAAGTTGGCGGGATTTTCATGGCGGCTGCGAGATAGAAGATACCATCTTGCGGTGACACGCTACGACTCCATAATGTTGCACGAAGTTAGCCCGTTGGTTAGCACGGTAGGGCATGGGACGGATTTGGCAAGTACCGTGGAGCTTCCATGTTGGTTTCATGCCATTTTGAGCCAACCACCAAACCGCGGATGGGTGAGGCTTGCCCGTCGAAATATCGCCATTTCGATCCAACCTCGTCGCTGATTCGCCCGCGTTGGGGAAAAATAGATACGGGATTGAAGGTTGGGTTCGAGGCCCAGGTCGAGGTCGAGGTTGAGGTTGCGGATAGAGCTGAGGATGAGACGGCAGGAAGGCAGACACCGTTTCCCCGCCCCCCCACTCCAGATCCATTCCAATTCACCTCATCTCGAATGCGGACCAGCAATCCCCCTTTTCAGGCCCATCCTTGCCAATGGATCACCGACCCAAGATCCAAGTGATTCAGCATCCACTGAGTGATCCAATGTTACCTATGGTAGCACCAAGGGTGAGTGACTATCTCCATTCGAGGGTAGGCATCCAACTGACATTTGATGGTGTCCTAGCCGCTACGTCACGCATCAGTACAACGGTTTCAAACAGCAGCGTAATAAGTACCACCCATGTATTGTGGCTTGGATTTGAATCCAAGCGGACATGATCATATGGCAGCCAGTTGTAGCTTTCCCCCCCCCCACCTTGGCCACGCTAACATCGAGACACCTCGTGACCAGACGAAGAGCATATCCGGAAATGATGGCGGCCCCAATGTATCGCGGTGGTATTCATGGAACGTATATATCCATTTCGGTGGGCTCCGAGATCTTCAAAGCCAGGTTGTTTTGTCACCACCACAGCGCACACCAGAGGGATTCTGGCTGCGCGAGACATCCCAGCGGACGCGGGGATTGGACCTACTGAGACTTGGTCGGGCCGGACGGGGTGAGGCTAGGTGAGGCTAGGTGAGGTGAGGTGAGGTGAGACGAGGTTCGTGGAGAATTCATCCAACGTGGAGAAAACGGGGCTGCACGATGACCAGGTCGTGCGACGCACGATAAAACCTTGTCCGACTCATGAGACCTTTACGTACTTCATGTTACCTGTTCGTGGTAAGGTCACCTTTGGTTTTCCGGAAACCGCCCCCATCCCCACCTAAGCCCGCCCCGTCCTCGCCCCCGGGTCGTCCCCCATCCCAAAAAGGGCATCAGGTGTGGGGTAGTCGGGAAATTACCCCGGCGCTTCCACCTACCCTTGACCCACCAACATTCCTGTATTGCCAACCTCAGGATTTGGGCCAGATTTCCATCTCGGGCACACCATCATTCTTGTTAGCAATCGAGTGGGCAGTGTCTCGGCTGGCTGATTGACCCAGTCCAGTCGGCATTTTTCTACTGACACTCAGGTCAAGCGGTGTTTTGCTGAGGGTCACCTGAGGGACGAGTCGTTTCAGATCCATCGGCTGATCACCAATGATGCACCAAGCGGTTACCGGGTATCTATCGGTAACGAAGCCCAACCCTTCCAAGTGATTCAGCTTCCAAGAATGCTTACTAATGATGTCTCATATTGATTCACGTACGGCCGAAGAAGGGAATTGACCGGTGGTAGAAACGAATCCCATTCACGATGGTACTGGCGCCTACGGCCTATTATTAGAAGTTGCTCAAGTGCTGGATTTGGATGGTGAACGGGAAGCCTCAAGTCGTTGAGTCCCTGTTGACTCATGAGGGTGAGGTGAGGGTGAGGGTAAGGTAAGGGTGACAGTGATCGTGACCATGACGGGATGCCCGGTGGCTAAAAATACTCCGCACCTCTGATACATTTGCTAAGCCACGGAACGAAGCGCTACCACTTCCAGGAGATGGTGGCTAGGATGGTTTCGCAAATCCCATGGATTGTTGGATGGCATTCCGGGGATTCTCGGGGATTTCCCGGGATCCTGCCAAGACGGTTGATCTCTCTAAGCATGCTTGGCAATTTCGGGGCCGGAATCGCCATGGAAATCCATTCCAATGGAGAGATCTTCGATGGAGCGGGCAGCATGTCCATCGAGGCGGATCATTGGCCACAGTCTCCGATAGATATGGATATGGCGAGTAGGGATCGTGGTGGTTGGTGTTCAGCAACTTGTATCATGCATCATGCATCATGCATCATGCATCTTGATCCGAGGGAGCCGGGGATTTAGGACACCTCGAGAAGTGATGGTGGATGCAGCTCATTAACCGGGCCCACCTAAGAATCGATTATCTCTGAGATATATCTGGGCGAGATGATGGGTACCGACGGTAAAAACTAAATGCTTGGTTTATTTTCAAATCATGATACAATAATGGAATAAAAAATCGGTTGGAGTTTCCAAGGTCTCGCCAGAGAAGGTATATATGAACAGCATGGCGAAACGGGGGGGGTATCGGAGTATCAGTGACAGCGAATCATACAAAATATACGCCACCTGGTTAACGTTGCGGAGTTTTAAATCCTCGGAGGGAAATCTTTAAGAGGTTAGGGTGCTCAAGGTGAATTGAGGGGTTAGTTTTCGATGGGGGGGGTTACTCGTGTGCTCACACAGGATCAAATTCTATAGCGCTTGGCGATCTCGGATAGGACGAGGTGGAAGGGCGAAACGTACAACATTTCGTGCTTTCATGCGATCAGGGAAGATTTCGGTGACGCAGCGACGCGGCTCCATGGCTTTGGTCAGACGTTGCCTTCCGCCGACAAGCTGGACATTGAGGTTGCGGGAGGGTAGGGCGCGAGAATAATCCCAATCTTGAGCAGGGTTCATCATGGAGAAGGTTAGAGTCGATGGATGGGCGCGGGGTTTAAAGGCTTTTGCACAATAGAGAACTCAACTGAAAGCAACTTGCCGACTGTGGAGCGCCCGGCGGTTTTATATTCATCATAAATTAAGTGGCTTACTGATCTAACTGGTTTCAGGCTTCCCATGACTCCATAAATTCATTTACAACTGAGACTACGAAATAGATTAAATTTATTGATGGGAGCGGACATTAATTTATGTTGTGATCTAGCATGCAAAAGGCCCATCTGGGTTTGATTTCTCACTTAACAATTGGATAATAGCGGAATTAATTGAAACGGACTGAGGTGAATTACATATGTCATGTTCCTTCGTTGCGATTCATCTTCTGTGCATGGGTTTCTAGTCGACAATCATTGATGGATGCCGTCCTCGGGCAATGACCATTCTTGAAAGTACAGCTCTTTGTTTCGCCATAGAGAAGCCCACAAGGGCATTCACTACCGGTTACCTAGCTTTGTTCGGATCGAAATCAACACCTACATCGCCATACACCACCACCGAACGGCGTCCAGGTACCAGGAGTGATCACTTTTCCTTCATCGAACCTGCTTGGATCAAACTCGACAGGATTCTCCGTATAATCCGGCTTTCGGTGGATCCCATCTATGAGCACCAAGATCGACGTGTCGCAAGGGATTGGGATGGGGATGGGGATGGGTATAGTCTACAGATACACGAAAGAGACCACAATCTTTGGTAGCTCCACTAAAGTGAGCGGCTGGTGACTCAGTGATATAGCTAGTCTAAAGAGCCATGTATCGAATACCTTGCGCGATGGTAAATGACACGGGCTGGATACTTTAAAATCTACTATTGAAGCCATAGCGGCACAATTCACTATCCATTCGATATAGCAATACGTTCATAAACCTGCCGTCGAGTGTTTTTCAATGAAGTCTTATTCGCAAGAGTGGCCGCACCAATTCTGGCACGACTTTGCGAAAAGGGTTCGATGGGGTATCCGGAAATGGGTAAATGAATTTTGTCATTGCAATATGGGCGTTCCATTCCTGCAAAATATCCATGGTTACCGCTTCTCCGTGACATACCACAACGACAACGAAGGGTGGGATTTGGGGCGACTCTGGAGATATTAGGAAAAACCAATTTTAAGGCAACCTGCACCCCAATACCTTCCGCAGATCTAGGGTGTGTACGCGTGTGTGGAGGGGGAGGGGGAGGGGGAGTTCTAGGCTTTATCTTCCAGTAGAGAATGGCGGAAATTACTTCGCTTGGAACATATCAATCACAAACCACTTAGTGGGAGTAACAAACTTATACGGATATTGTTGTATAGGAAGTAGTGAATATAATGAGTATCCAGTACTATCACAGTATGAAACATTCTTTGGTAAACATTCAGAAGCTTTATATGACCCATGGACTTTTACGATCCATTCTCTTATCATATTGGCATCCGCACACCCATCCTCGTGTTCTATCATACATAGACACTATCTTCTAGGATTCACCTTTCTTTGTTCTCTCTCGGTAAAAATGATCCCCAAATCGACGGCTGACACTAGAGTGGCTTTCTGGGAGGCAATCAGTCCATCTTTGTGTATGCTGTCCTCGGGTAATGTCCATTCAAAGTGCCTCAGAAGCATAGAAAGCACCACTCTTTGTTCCACCATGGAGAAGCTCATTCCAACACCTAAACGCAAGGTCATTCGCTACCGGTTGCCTAGCTTTGGTCTGATCGAAATAAACACCTACATTGCCTTACACCACCACCGAACGGCATCCAGGTACCAGGAGTGATCACTTTTCCTTCTTCGAACCTGCTGGGATCAAACTCGTCAGGATTCGTCCAATAGGCCGGGTTTCGGTGGATCCCATATATGTGGACTATGACGGGTATGTTGGGAGGGATAGTGAAGTCACCAAAGGTAGTGGTTTCCTTCGTGTATCTGTCGGGAAGATAGGCCACTGATGGGCATAAACGCAGCACTTCTTTGATGACCTGCGTCAGGTAGGTCATTTTCTCCTGTTGCTCATATGTGGGGGCCTGATAATGGGAATCGCCGAGCAATTCAAGTACCTGCTCTCGGGCCTTAGCTTGGGCCTCCTATTGAAGCAACAACGATCGGTTAGTGATTCCGTGGTATAGCAAGTCTAAAGAACCATGTACCGGATACTTTGCGAGATAGTACATGACACAAGCTAGCGAATTAGCAGTAGTGTCATGTCCAGCCAAGAAAAACACCTTTAGATTCTCCTGTTGAAACGTAACAATGGTTAGGTCGTTGTTGACCCAATGCAAGCATGTGATCATGGCCATACCAGCAAATCCCTTTCACTAAAGTTGGAGTCATTTTCCTCCATGGATGCAGATATCATGGAGCTCAGTATGTCCTTGTTCTCCTTGGATTCACCGGTTGTCTTAAATTCCCGCATCCGTTTCTTGACTACTTCAAGAAGCAGCTGCTCAAATGCCTCCACATTCTCAAAGTCAGGCTTACGAAAAGGGTTCGATGGTGTGTCCAAAGGTGGAATGTACATATACGTGATTTTTTCCATCGCTTGTGTAAGCTTGTCATATAGGGTAACATATGGACCTTCTGGGTCAAGCAAGGCATTGAAATTGAACCCAAACCCTATTTTACCAAGAGCATCCAGAGTCAATCTTTGCATTAGACAATGTATGTCTTTGGGGTGGAATATCTCGCGCTCAATGGCGTGAATCAACTGGATAGCACACTCCCCAAACACCTCAGTGGGCCATTTTCCGACGAATGCTGGGTTGGTCACCTTACGGTGGCGCTTCCATTCCTGCAAAATAACCATGTTTGTTGTCTTTCCTTGACAAATAAACGAGGATTACGTGTTACCTGGCCATTCGAGTAGAGTATGCTCCTACCCAAGTACCTAGCCCAAAATGAATTTGGAAGCATATCGGATAGGATGCGCTTTGGGAACAACTCTAGAGATATTAGGAAAAACTAAGTCCTCAGCATATCCAAGGTGCGTGCGTGTGGGGGAGGGGGAGGGGGGTTCTATGCAATTTCTCTGGAGGTATACTTTATCTCCCAGTATAGAATGGCGGAAGTGAAGTTGGTTGAGTTGGAGAGTTACCTGGCTTGGAATATATCAACCGAGCATCCTCTGCCCGAGATATTATGACACACCATTCTCCTAGAATCCACACCTTCGTGATAATATGAGCTTTTTTTCCTGTCTGCTCGCTTACGGTATTTCTCGTTTACCTTTGCAACACCAAAACGCTCCATAAGTCCCCTCAGCGGTCTGTATGCATCAATTAAGGTTCTAGGCTTTCCCATCGCATGTAGCATGCTTCTTATAGGTATGGTTGGAAGGCTTCGTATGCCATCAGGTATAGAAAGATAGTAATATATTGGAAACAGCAAGAGTAAACAAGCAAAGCTGATGATCAACGCCAACATGTCTTTTAAAAGCCCTAATGGTCTGTATATCCAGCCGTATAGTCTTTAGCATAGTGAGTTGAAGGTTTATATACAACCAATATTGCGCACCCACTAAACAAAATTCTAATGATTGGCTGAATAACTTCTAGGTAAATAGTGTGATCTATACAAGTAGTTAAATGCTAACTAACTCCAACCTCTACAATCACACTAAGCACGTCTCTTCCAACATTCCAGTTCTACTCACACCCAGTCCCACTATATAACGCGATTCCTCCCATGGATTCAACTACAAATACGCGCGAAGATCTTGTCCGAAAGATTCTGCAAACTCAAGAGCAACTAAGACGTAAGAAGTGGACCACCACCTTGTTTTATTATGTCCCATAAGTAATCGGTTGAAATCTAGACCTACTTGCCAAAATAGACACCGTCAAGTCTGAGCATCACAAGATTCACACTGAAAACCAAGTGCTGGAGAAATATATGGATAACCTGATGTCAACGAAGGAGATGATGGAGCCTTAGAGAAGAAACGCTACATAACAGCGACCAACCATTAGATATGATATCCGACATATTGGCCAGCGCTGTTGCAAGGCACGATGTTATTAGTGATATAATAAATCAGGATTACTGCCAGGATTACTGCCAGTGGAGACCAGGTATAATTGGCTCCCAACTCTTATGACACAAATCGAGTCAATCAGTAAATAACCAATTTAGTGTCAGAGCAACCATAATCAACCAGATTTTTTTCACAAAAAGATCAAGAAAAAATTGAAAATTTTACGAAAGAAAAACGTAGGTTGCCGCTTTCTTTGCGCTTGCACTTTAGCAATCGATACCTTGGTATCCTACTATTCATTAAAGACCATGACTGACGCTGCTCCTGCCGAAAAGCTTTACTTGGACGAAGTTACTGGCGAACAAGTCTCCAAGTCCGAGCTTAAGAGAAGAATCAAGCAAAGAGAGAGAGACGCCAAGAAGGCTGCCGCCGCCAAGGACAAGGCTGCTAACCAACAAGAGGCCCCCAAGAAACAGGTTAGCGCCGAGGATGCTGAGGAGGAGTTGAACCCCAACCAATACTTCGAGATTCGCAGCAAACTGATCAACAAGTTGCGCTCTGATGGACCTACCCCCTATCCTCACAAGTTCCACGTCTCCATGTCTCTTCCCGAT
This sequence comes from Basidiobolus meristosporus CBS 931.73, assembly GCA_002104905.1. Taxonomy (NCBI): domain Eukaryota; kingdom Fungi; phylum Basidiobolomycota; class Basidiobolomycetes; order Basidiobolales; family Basidiobolaceae; genus Basidiobolus; species Basidiobolus meristosporus. The sequence goes on from MCFE01000704.1 coordinate 25,653, forward strand.
TTCATCCAGAAGTACAAGGACCTTCAACCCGGAGATCATCTTGATGAGGTTGTTACTGTTGCTGGACGTATCCACAACAAGCGTGCCTCGGGTGCCAAGTTGAGATTCTACGACTTGCATGGTGAGGGCGTCAAGGTTCAAGTTATGGCCCAAGCCCAGGATTCCGAGCGTGACTTCGCCACCGTTCACGATCTTTTGCGTCGTGGTGATATTGTTGGTGTCAAGGGATGCCCCGGAAAGTCCAAGAGAGGAGAGCTCTCCATCTTCCCCAAGGATGTCCAACTTCTTTCCCCCTGCTTGCACATGCTTCCTAAGGCCAACTACGGTTTGAAGGACCAAGAAACCCGTTACCGTCAACGTTATCTTGACTTGATCATGAACAACAACGTTCGCGACAAGTTCATGACCAGATCGGCCATCATCCGTTATGTCCGCAAGTTCTTGGACAACCTTGACTTCTTGGAAGTTGAGACTCCCATGATGAACATGATTGCTGGTGGTGCCACTGCCAAGCCTTTCATCACCCACCACAACGACCTCAAGTTGGACATGTTCATGCGTATTGCCCCTGAATTGTACCTCAAGATGCTTGTTGTTGGTGGCCTCGACCGTGTCTACGAAATCGGACGTCAGTTCCGTAACGAAGGTATCGACTTGACCCATAACCCCGAGTTCACCACCTGTGAGTTCTATATGGCCTATGCCGATATGTACGATCTCATGGAGATGTCCGAGCAAATGATCTCTGGCATGGTCAAGGAGATCACCGGTGACTACAAGGTTATCTACCATCCCAACGGACAAGAGGGTGAGGCTGTTGAGATCGATTTCACTCCTCCATTCAGACGCATCAACATGATCGAGGAGTTGGAAACCCAATTGAACGTCCAATTCCCTCCTGCCGACCAACTCCACACCGAGGAAGCTCGTCAATTCTTGGATGACCTTTGCGTCAAGCACGGCGTTGACTGCTCCGCTCCTAGAACCAGCTCCCGTCTTTTGGACAAACTTGTCGGAGACTTCATTGAAGTCCAATGCGTCAGCCCAGGATTCATCATCGGTCACCCACAAATGATGTCCCCCTTGGCCAAGGCCCATCGCTCCATCAAGGGTCTCTGCGAGCGTTTCGAACTCTTCGTTGCTACCAAGGAAATCTGTAACGCATACACCGAGTTGAACGATCCCTTCGACCAACGTGAGCGTTTCGCCCAACAGGCCGCCGACAAGGCTGCCGGTGATGACGAAGCCCAAATGATTGATGAGAACTTCTGTACCTCTCTTGAATACGGCCTTCCTCCTACCGGTGGTTGGGGAATGGGTATCGATCGTCTCGTCATGTTCTTGACCGACTCCAACAACATCAAGGAGGTCATTGCTTTCCCTGCCATGAAGCCCATTGATGAAGATCAAAAGCCCGCCCACGAGTAACTTGCCACCAACGAATCATTGTAACATGATTTCCCCGTACAGCTTTCCCTCGACTTCTATACTCTAATATTCCTCTATTTACGCCTTCGGTCATTCATGTATCCATTTCATTTGTTGTTGACCATTCCAGTCGACTAATAAATATGAGCTCAAACCTACAGTTGAAGTTTAGGAAAGCGAATCAAGTGTGCCGAGGATGGTGGTTTCGATTTTTTCTTTTCTATTTGCCTGGCCCTCCGCAGACGGGTCGTTCACGTATATCTCCCCGACTCGATGCGTTGTTGCCGTCTAGTGTGATGACGTGATAGGTGGGGAGGGTTAGGGTTCGAGGGGGATCTGGCCCGTAACCCTTCAGATGATTCACTTAGGGTTAGCTAATAATGCGAGTCTGATTTTACCTTGAAGATCACAAGGCCGGCCTACAGGATCCACGATAAGGTAAGGGATCGGATCCGCGACAATGGGTCGGTCATTCGGAGAACACCAACCATACCTCATCCCATAAGCAGAGTAGAATCATCTCCCCTGAATTCGACATACCAGGCACATGTAGTGTTACAACTGTGCACACATTGAGGTGACACACCGAGTGCGGGCTGATTGGTTACGCGACCCTCGGAATTCTCTCCAGACACGCCGAGTGGCAATCAGTTCGAGCAGCATCCCAACTCCCGTTTCGGTGAATGAAGCCAGAGAGGGGGCCAAATAAAGTCCGAAAAGGCGAAGGACTAAAATGGCGTAGATTAATCACGACCATCTGACCCATTGCTGGAAAACGAAGATTGCCTGTGAATTCCACGGCATCTCGTAACATGTACCATCGAAACAATTGACTCCACGCTTACTATAACCGAATTCGCTCGAAGGGTGAGCCATTGCTGAAATACTGGATAGCTGTCACTAAAGTTAGGTTTAATGTGGAGATCCTTATTTGAAATGGAATCTTGTTTAAGATGTTTGCTAACCGACCTTCAGTCGCAAATCATCGCACGGATGATTACGGAATAGCCATCTTCATGTTGATGGTACCTGACACCGCAACAACTCTTGCCCGCATTAGCGAGGCTATCCCGAACCCCTGGCGTCGACGGTTAGCAAGCTACCAACAAAAACATCTGACTAACACCTTTCGCCAGAAGGCATCCACTGGATAGGACGAATACCGGTTAGCTGACTTGGCGAGCGTCGGGAATTAACCTGCGCAATGATTAACGTGTCTATATTTAGTAGCGGCCTAGATTGGTCGATCAACAAAGTTTGGTATTTTATTCGACTCAGACTTCGATCAATACTTCTCAATAAGGCCTAATATGGTTACATCATTGCCAATGTTTTAGAACGATCAGACCAAATTTGGAAAACACGGAATGGATTCCGAGTGACTAGAATTGTCAAAATTGACCAGCACTCAAGGTGTCCTAATGAAGGAGACATTTCGTATCGGTGGCTTTTCATGAATGCTCGTCGTTTGTGGTATATTCGTGGGCTCGTATCACTTTGCGGGGTACTGGGACGGTGCCGCCTGGATATCTCAGAGACATTGAGGGTCCTTCGCCCCTGAGTGTACAATCATATGCTTGAGGAGAGGGATTGTAACTCCAGCTTTTACTAGACACCTCCGCCCAATTGGTGCCATTCTTGGTGACTGATTCAACAGTAGGGCAGATCTAGGGCGAATCCATATCGGATGTCGGTGATCTTAGGGTAGACTTAAAATATCGCCTACCGGTTGATTGGTCGAGCTAGGCTATTAAATATGCCACTTTAAACTAAAATCTACGGGTTTCATTGGCCACCCAAAGGGGGATTTAGAATATTCGCAGGACAGAAAGTTCATTCGTAACGGTCAAGAAACAGAAGCATCTGCATTGTTTTTGATATACCGGGAAATTGATTGGCTTCAAGATCGAAGGCACGTCGTGTAATTGGAATGCGAGATTTAGTCAGTAGATATAAAGATGGGATTTCCTTAGTTGCATCCTCGATTTGTATTTCAGTCTTGCTAGCAATCTTTGTTCTCTAATTGCTGCCACTTGCCCCACTCACACCAACTCCACTCTTAGTATGCCACAAGATCATCAATTCGTGGATCTTGATCGCTTCACTTCCTTGCAGGATAATTCGTATGTATTCATCATTTCCACTGCCCAACTACCATTGTTGACTCATGTTTGTTTCCAAGAGGAATTGAACTTATAATGCGTCAGAATCCAGACAGAGCCCAAGTGTGTACAAGCAAGGATAAACTAGGGGAGAAACCTGTTGATCCGCCACCAATTGTGCAGATTAGACAAAGTGGAACATCTACACAAGATTTCAAGTATGTTTTAGCCACATGTAAGAGTGTCTTACCCACCCACCTAACGCGACTAGCAGTCATATCTTGCAGAATCCAAGTTTCTTCATGATGACCGAGGTGATTGGCCCCACTGATGTGCAGCAGGTGATCCCCTCGAACGCTTTCTCCGGAACCTTATCTTCCTCGCTCCACAAACTGAAGGACGTCGATAACAATGGTAGGTTTCTATACGGCCGTGCGCAGTCGTCTCGAGTTTCGTACTAACAGGCTTCCATCGGTAGACGGCGGGTTCTTTATTTTCCCAGAAATCTCGGTGAAGCTGGAGGGCTCGTTCAGACTCCGCTTCAAACTGTATCAGATACACGAAGGATCCACGCACTTCATCACCTCCCTGTGCTCAGACGTGTTCACTGTATATTCTTCCAAAACATTCCCCGGGATTCAGGAATCCACGTTTCTCTCACGGTCATTTTCCGACCAGGGCGCCCGCATTCGCGTTAGAAAGGGGAGTCGGTCGAACAGCAAGAGAAAAGGCTCCACTCTGGCCATCTCCTCCTACCCAAGCTCCTCAAATCTCGAGCGACGCAACTCCCAGTTTTCCATCATGGAAGGCTTGTCACCTAACAAAGTGGCTCGATCCCCCAGTTTGGAACTGGTGTCGGATTCCGAGAATTGTATTTCTATGGAGCGGCGAGCCTCGTATCTCATCGCATCTCATCTTAGCAGCCATTCGGACAAAAGGCCTAGCTTGATCAACCTCTCGCCAAGACCTCTGCAAGCAGTTTTCCACAACCCGAGCACCTCGTATATAAAGAGTGAGCGGGAGTCCACAAAGACATCGCCAGAATCCACCTCATTTAGCGAGTGCTCTACAAACTCCATCAGCTCCACGTATCTTAGCAACACTAGACCCATTCACCCCTCCGCTCCGCAGATACAAGTCACGCCCACCTCACTACCGCCAATTGTCCTCAACTCCGAGGAGAATAGTCCTGTGTACAAGCGGTCAAGAAAATACGAGCCTCCATCTCCGCTGACCACCACCACTGACTTCTTTCCCAACATGTTTGACACTTACTTGAGCCAGTTAAACATCCCACTCAGCTCCGATAATGGGCGTACCCGGTGTCAAAGGCGTTAAGAAAAAAACCATCCAGATTGCCATGCGTGCCGTGCATAGTTTTGTCTAATCTCATCCCGAAGTGTATCTCCATCCAATCTCTAAATCCTTTGTAGTATTTCCTTTTTCTCTATACATATTCCGCATCTAATTGATCCTGATCATGGCCGAAATAAAAACTCTTCCTTCCGCAACATCACATCAACCGTGTCGAGCCGTGTTTATTGTAAGGGGTTGGCCTATTTCTATTCACGCTTCATATCCAGCTGGGAGATCACACCAGCCCATTTCTTTTACACACCAGAGTGGGGCGATGGCTGCTCCCTTGACGCCACGCCCGCCCATTCTGTACCGCCATTCGTTGAGCCTTGGGAATGCACGTTTCACCGAGCCGAATATGTCGGTGTAGTTGATGGCGCTGTAGCCACTCCAGAGCACCTCTGCAGCTGCAGCAGCACGGGGCCACATCTGCACCTCGAGGTTATAGGTGTCGATTTGCTCGCCCCAGAGTGCGGGCTCACCACCAAGAACGTGGACGCCTTCAGCCTCGGTAAGGTTGGCCCGGAGATCGTGGGAATAAACCTTCTGCCATGTACGATACTTGTCACAAGTTGGGCAATCAACCCAGCCCGGGGCATGGCGACCATGGCCCACATCAAGATACCAGTAATCGGAGCCACTTTGAATAATGTCATGGCCTTGGCCAACGATCACCTTGGTGTTTTGACTCCCGGTCCATTGTTGGATGATGAAGTGTTTTGGGATGGTGAGATTCAGGTCCTTGTTCAGCAGTGCTTCCTCCCACACAATCGGGCGTTTGCCGGTGGCTGCCACATATTCATCGACCTTGTTGTAGAAGTGCTGCATCGCCTCAATCACTGTGATGTTCTTTTCTTGGAGGTTCTTTTGGAAGACCTCGCTCTCACTGTAGCAGCGCATGCCAACCTCGTCACCACCGGTATGAAGGAATTCATCCGGGAACCAAGAGGCCACCTCTTTGATGAGATTTTCGGTGACCTCGTAGGTGATATCCTGGGTGACATCGAATTGCCCGCTTGGTGGCTGGTAATCAATGGCACGCCATACGGGTTGAGCGTTGGCACACACGAGCATTCCAGGGAACAACAAACCCGTGGCATAGGCATGTCCTGGCATTTCTATCTCTGGCACAACACGGATACCGCGCTGGAACGACCGTGCAGTTAGTACGGTGGCTTGAAGCCAGATGACTCACGACAACATACCTCAAGAGCGAATCCCACCAGATCATGGATATCCTCCTTGGTGTAGATCATGCCGGGCTGGAATCTATCGTAGGCCATTTTGCGGAGTTGTGGGTATACCTGAGGATCGCTTAGTTTTGCGCTGCGACAAACCGTTAGTTACGAAGCGGCTCAATACCTCGGAGGCAAACGAAAAACTTTGGGCGTCGGTCAGATGGAGATGGAGCACATTAAATTTGTTCCAGCTCAATGCGTCAATCTGCTTCTTTATCTCTTCAACGGGAAGGAAGTTTCGGGTGACGTCAAGCATAAATCCACGGTGCTTGTATGCTGGCTTGTCCTCGATATGCCAAGGACCATAGGAGATGTATCTCCCCTGAGCGAGGGGTTGTTAGGATAATGGTGCGCAGAGGAGCAGAAAGAGTGACTTACGATATCATTCTCATAGTTTACTAATTGGCTCAGGGTTTCTAAGGCACGTAGAGCTCCGAAGACCGTCTTGGATTTGATGGTGGCGGTGACTGATTTGTGGGAATCAACGGGGACATCCAGGGTGTATGATTCATCGGTGTTCAATTCCAGCTTGGCGTCGCCATCCTCAATCTCCAACACCACTTCGTTAAGCCATGTGTTGCCTTTCTTGACTGGAATCATGTTCTTCCTAGCCATCTCCTCGCCGGAGGATTCAACTGGCGCCTCGGACCAACGGACGAAGGTTGCCCAATTTTCTTCGCGCACAGTATGCTTGAAGCGATTGGCCGCCTTCCGGGCAATGCCCATGTAGCCGCCATTGCCCTGGATCTTGACATCAAGCTCGGCAGAAACCATGATCGTGTCATCTCCTTGGGTGAATTTTTGAGGTCTTGGCCAGACATATGCGGCGTCTGGTCCTTGGTTTACAAGAAGCGTAGCAGTGACCAGGAGGACGCCAAGAGAGTCTAGAAATTTGACCATGTTGAAGATGTTTTTGTTGCTGGTTACCGGCTTACATTTAAATAGAGGAACTTTGCTAGCCGGTATCGTAAAAAGAACCTTCCCAGAAGCCACAAAGAAAGCACACGCACTGACAGGTGGGAATGGAATGGGCCTTCATGGTTGCACTTCTACCGATTGGTATGGATATAGTCACTATGGCTCCACGTAACTCTGAGCTTAAAGGCTTAGTTCCTTAAATGTGGATATCCTTGAGCTAAATTGGTAGGAATCATGAGGTGGAGGTGTGGAGGAACGGTTACGTGCTCTCGAGTTCTACAAAACCCTTCATTCTAAGCCATACTGCTTTTGACGTGGATTAGCGTCCTTTATTTATGCTCCGTCTACCAGTGTGTAGCGAGTTAAGCCATGCTTCTTTGGATCAAAATCAACATCCTTTATGTTCTATCGGCCGGAGTGTAGTTAGTGCGGAATATATTCGAGATGAGATGTGTCATAGAATGGTTATGGAAATTATTTGGAGCCCCGACTTCCACTGATTATCGGAGATGAAGTCCAGCAGCGTCAAAATACCCACCACAGGCGCGAATATGGAAATCTATATATGCCCAGAGCATGTCGAGGCACAGTAGTCGAAGGCACAGTAGTCGAAAAGGGCATAGTAGTCGAAGCATAGTAGAATATATCTCTTTTGGTGTTCGATGGCTGCTCATGGGAGCAAGCATCGTATTACAAGCCGAATTCCTTTCATCTAGAACCCGAGCATGTACCGAATTGGTAAGATGCTGTTTCGGCAACTATGGGCTATAGGAATATGCTGCTGTTTCTTTGCTTTATTATGGGTTATAGGAATATACCGCTGTTTCTTTCCTTTATTATGGGTTATGTGAATTCGGATGTAATCGTACATGATCAAGCGCACACCTCAGTGAGCCTTTACGGCGCTACGTTCGCGGGCATATGATCCAATGACTTGGTGGTTTTCAATGGTCTCTTGAAGCTTGTCAAAAGCTGATACATTATCGAAGGCGTCGCTGTCGTGCTGCTTCACCAGTTTGATGATAACATAGGCGAGGATGTCGACTAGTGACAGCTTATCCCCAACATAGAACCCATTGCCATTCTTGGACAGTTGGCTTCCATGGTAGTTGATGATTTCAGTAGCAGTGGTTTTGTAGCTTTGTGTGGCAGCTTCCTTGGCTTCCTCTGTCTTGGCGAAGCGAATTTGCACCAAGTAATTAATCAAGGTAGCCCATCCTTCGGCGTAACTATCAATCAAGGCGGCCTCGCGCTCATTAGCTCCAACAAGACCTGGGAAAGCAGTTTAGCAAACCAATCCATTGCTTGATATTGGCTAAAGTAGGTACCAAATTTGCGAGCCAAGTAGCGCTCGATGGCGTGACTTTCCCCGAGCTGGAACTCCTACGACAAAGATTTAGAAAGCATGCTCGCAAATAGGATAAAAGGGATACATACTGTGCCATCCTCTAGGAATTCGGTCAAAACCGGAAGGCACCCGAAAGGAGTGGTAGGCTTTTCATCGGCCCAGTTCTGAGGGATGGGTTAGTCGTCATGCTAATCAGCAGGGCAATCCAGCACAGCAATCATCAACTTACGGTGGGGTGACGTTCTGTCCAGTTGACCTAATCACCGATTGGAGAGTAATTTAGTATGCGGCGCTTCATTGGACCTTGTAAGCTACATCACCTTTCCATATTGAAGTAGGAAGCGAATCACCTCACCACGACCGGGGGAGGGGAAGTAGAAGAGTTCGTAGCGAGTAGTGCTTGAGGTTGACATGGCTATACGAAATGCTGATGATGCGAATCAATTTTTATAGACACAATGGAAAATGCTGGAATCGAGGGCTGACAAATTCTGCTTACTAATATGCCACTGTAATTGAATGTGACCAGGAGCCTCATCTGCTGGTTCCACAGTAGTTCATTAAGTCACTGATTTGTAGCTATCATGCAGAAATAGCTCTTGCATGACGTTTGGATATATCGATTTATTTTGTCTAATCCTCGTCAAATAATACAGTTTTACAATCATTGATAGTGGGCAGAATTCAAAGTCCGAGAGCTTCCAATTTGCTCGATTCCAGCATAATACCTCTCGTAACTAAGCTGGAGAAGAGCGAGCGAGGCTTTCTTCTAAGCAAGGTTTTGTAGGCTCTCGATAATAGTAGCAGAGTCAATTACATCGATCCGACGAGTAAACCGGCACTCAAGAAGGAAAGCATGAATCTCAGGCTTGGGATCGTAGACGCAATCAGATACGACGGTTACACCATACTCTCGCTCGCAAGCTTGTAAGACGGTGCTCAAGATGGCATTAGAAGTAGAGATGCCGAGCAGGATGACTTTTTGGATCTTGTTAGCTCGGAGGAGGAGTTCAAGATCTGTGTTGTAGAAGGCACTGGAACCGCGCTTCACAACCACGGGCTCATTCTCAAGAGGGGTGAACTCGGGATGAAAGTCAGCAGAGGGCGTGCCTTCCACAAACATGTTTGCATTCTTCACATAGGCACGGGAAGAATCAGCAGCAATTTCGGGGTGTCCAGGGCGAAAGGCAACCTTAACGTTTATTACGAAAGGACGCCGCTCTAAAGGGACGGCATGAATGGCCTTACGAAAGGTTGCAGACTTCTCCAGAAAGGCGCCGAGACGTTCCTGCTCGGAAGCCATTGACAGAATGCCATTCTCGTAGTCACAGAAAATGATGGCAGTCTTAGTGAAGTCAGCAGGAGTGGACATGGTTGGTAGTACGAGATACGGAATAGGAATGTATCAATGAAGGTGGAGGTGATGTTTTTACTCCATCTCTTCAAAACAGGTACTTGTGAGTTTGCTCATTGGTGTATCGATTATCCAGTCATTATTGATCGATTTGCTTGATTGAAAAGTAAACAAACTACTGTTGTCAAATATATACTAGTTACATTTGCCACATAGCCAACATATTCTTCAATGTTTGGGTAGATCTTTAATGGCTGAGGTAGTTGGTTAGTTACTAGAATGAGACTGCTGAGAAGCTTTGTGCATAGTTTAGCATTGGCAAAATTCTGTAATCAAGGGTGAAACATGCCCTAAAGTAAGTAAATGCTGTGGAACCCAAATAAGTTACCTTGCTTAATGATAGCACCTCTGGAAATTGCAAGGAAGCAATACCCAGGAAGTTTGCCAGCATGTAAGTGGAGAATGGCTTTTGGCAGATGACACATGAAGGTTGCATAGCTAAAATGGAGGTGGTCACTCCCAAGCTCCAGTATGCAATGTCTGTATATCTGTGCTCTTCCCAAAGCAGTGTAGTTTTCTAGCTGGGATTACTCTTGTGCAGCCCCTGGCAGAAACAAGCATATAAATGAGTTATAGTGTATGATTTTGTGTTTGCTAATGCATATGTAGGGTTAGGGGAGACAGTCACCAACAGGTGAAATCTTTATTTCAGTTGAAACAAAGAAGCCAGTGCTACTGTTGTAGCTTTGATACAAGAGTGTGTAGCTGAGGGAAATTTGCAGGTAGGTTAACAAGAAGTGATGATAGTTCTTCAGTGCTCAAGACACTGTTCAGTGGGAAGGGGGGTAGCAAGAGGGGTAAGAATGATTTGTGAATAACATTAATGAGGGGAATATGATAAGGATTGATATTCATCATAAAGGGAGTGTGCTGCTTCAGATATTGCTGCCAAAGGTCTGTCAAGTACTTCTGGTAGGCCAGTTTGGGTTTTTTGGATTGCAGAATATATTGAGCAAACTCCTTGACTTCAGGATCTCCAAGTATAGTTCTCCAGCAGGAGCCAGGTGTAGTGTGGTGTGTTCTCTTCCAGGCCTTAATCAGTGGGTTGTTGCAGTGGTGAAGTCTGAGATATAATCTGGTTCTAAGGTAGAGTAGTCTGATCTTGTAGGGCATAAACCAAAAGCACAAAGAATAGCATGTCTGTAGGGGCATTCAGGCAAATGAGGCACCAAGCAGGTAATGCACCAGACTGCAAACTTGTCAAGCTTAGTACAGTCTCTAAAAGTAAGAGAGAGAAGTGGTAAGCCAAATTCCAGGACAGGGAAGACAAACTGCTTAAGTAGAAGGAGGCAGCTGGGAGCTGAAGTTGTAGGAGGAGTGACAGCCAGTAGCTTGTGGAGTGCCTGTCTTGCCAGGATAATTCTCTTCTTCAGGTGTGCTCCAGAGTCTAGTCCAGTAGGAAGGAAAGGAAAGCCAAGATATGTAGCAGAAACTTGAGCAGGTAGAGTGCAGTTGTCTAAGTTGATAGGACAACCCAAAGGTACTGTCTTTGCAATGGAAAGCTGGAGATTATTCTTCTGCAGACACTGGTGGATGGTCTGGGAGTCTTGTTGCACATTGGAGGAGGATATTCCGATGTCATCAGCAAAGAGAGTAACCAGGCAGTCAGCTGAGAGTCTTGGGAAATCATTCAGGAAGATGGCAAACAGTATAGGACCAAGCACAGAGCTGTGAACCACTCCATTAGGAACTGAGAACACTGCTGATTGCTCACCTGGGTGCAGAATACTTGCTTGTGGATCCAGAAACAGAGATCTGACAAGGAGGGTGAGAGAGGTACTGGAGAAGCATTGCAACTTGGACCAAAGCAGATTTCTGTCAACTGAATCAAAGGCCTTAGTAATAGCCTCTGTAGTAGAAAGTGCTATGGTTGGTTGCTTTCTTGAATTCCATGAAATGGCTCCTTTACAGTAAAGAAAGGTGTATCCTGTGGTGGATCTTCTGTCTTCCAAATTTTGTCCCCAATCAGCTTCAAAGTATCCCACAAGATCCTGTTCTGAATCCTTATAAGTGTATCTTAAGCAGATATCAGCAGTACCTTTTAGGTATCTAAAAATCTGCTTAACTGCTGCAATATGTTCTGATTCATAGTTTTTATTATGTTTGCTGACAACTCCCACTGAATATGAGATATCTGGACAAGTTCCAAGCATGATATACATCAGACTGCCAACCATAGATTGATAAGGAAAGTCAGGGCTTTCAGATGGCACCAAGCTCTCTTGATTTGGTTGAGTTTTGACCAAGTTAAGGTTTGTTTCCATTGGGGTTGCTGCCGGTTTACAGTCTTCCATTTGGTACTTCTTTAGTATATCTTGAATATACTTGGATTGGCTTAGGGTGATAGTCTGGGTACTTCTGTCTATGGAGAACTTAATCCCTAAGTAATAATTAAGTTCTCCTAGACTGGACATCTTGAACTCCTTAGATAGGCTGGATTTAGTCTCTTCCAATATTTCTAGGTTATTGGCAGCTATAATAAGATCATCCACATATAGAGCTAATAGAACTGGATTTGCTCTATCTGGCTTATAGTATATAGTATAGTCAGCATTACTCCTTTTGAAGCTCAAAGATTCCAAATAAGAATCTATCTTGCAATTCCAGGCTCTTGGTGATTGTTTGAGACCATATAGTGACTTTTTAAGCTTGCAGACCAAATGGGGGTTATCTTGGTCAACAGAACCATCAGGCTGGTCCATATACATGTCCTCATCAAGTTCCCCATTCAAAATTGCAGTTTTTACATCCATTTGATGAATAGATAACTTATATTTGGCTGCAATAGCCAATATTAATCTGATGGAATTAAACTTAGCTACCAGTGCAAAGGTCTCAGAATAGACAAGTCCTTTTGTTTGAGAGTATCCTTTGGCTACAAGTCTTGCTTTGTATCTTTCAATTGTACCATCAGCTTTGTATTTTGTCTTGAAGACCCATCTGCATCCAATTAATTTTTGGTTGATTGGTAATTTGACTAAGTCCCAAGTTTGATTTTCCATCAGGGCCTGATATTCCTCAGTCATTGCAGATCTCCAAAACTTTGTCTGAGGGCTATTTAGGGCCTCTTTTACAGTCCAGGTTCATCAATATGGACTGAATAGGCATAGGCTAAGTTTGTACCTGTTGTAAAAATTTGTATTTCCACCTAAATATTCACCTAACTTAGTCACTTAGATCACTACCTTCAAATCCTAGAGAATACTGACCAAATTCCTTGTCGGGATTTACTTAGAATATTTACCCAGAACATGAAAATTCTCAAAGTTGTCCAAACAGCCCCAAACTTTGCACACATGTTCTTGGGACCTTCCTTAACCTATTTTATGGGTTTGTAATGCCAAGACCAGGTAAAAGTATAAATACTACTTTTACATTCAATAAATCATTAAGTGAAAACCACATAATCTACTTGTTCTCCAAATCACTTCTGATATCTCCAAGACTCTTACAACAGGTTATGAGCCCCAAGCTGTCACTCTCTGCAATGTCTACTACTGCTATTACTGGAATTTTTCCCTCTGCTGAGAAGTTGGATGGATCTAACTACCAAGTGTGGAAGGTGAAGAAGGAGATGCTGCTACAAGAAAGAGGCCTTTGGGATATTGTCATGGGAGAAGAATGCCCTCCAAAATATGTGGGAGAGGAAGCCTTAAAGTACCAGAAGAAAGAACAAAGTGCCTTTAACTGCATTTGCCATAATGTCAAGGACAAATTGCTAATTCAATGCTCAAGAGCAAAAACGGCAAAGAATGCCAGGAAAGCATTAGAGGACACCTACCAGTCATGTTCAGCTGCTAAGAAGACGTATCTGAGACAAAAATTCTTTACTACAAAGATGCTGCCAGGAGAAGAAATGAAAAATCTAATTAACAGAATTACCCTGCTAGTAGATGAGATGGAATCTGTGGGCGTACCAACTACTGATGAGGATGTGATAGTTACCATCCTGAATAGCCTGACAGACGTGTTTCAGGGCTTTGTATCAGCCCTAGAGTCCAGAACTGAAGATTTGACCTTAAATTACATATATGGAAGGCTCCTGGATGAAGAATTAAGAAAATCAAGTGCCAATAAGAAGGAAGAAGAAAATGCTTTAATAAGCAATGATAACCAACAAAGGAGGTACCCAAGATCCTACAAAGGCAACAGCAACCTGTTTTGTAACTACTGCAAAAGGAAAGGACACACATCAGACTGGTGTCTCAAAAAGAAAGATAATCAGCAAAAGAAGCCTGAATATGGAAATGCTGCAACAACTGAAGATAGACTATTCATATCTGCACTAAATATGACCACAAACAAGGATTCTCAGATGTGGTATATTGACTCTGGAGCATCTCAACACTTTACACACCAAAAAGAACTTTTTACCCAATATCAAGATATTCCAATTAAGAAGGTTTTCATGGGTGATAATAGAACACTTGATGCAGTGGGAGAAGGAACTATCCAAGTAAACCTTAGAAGCAGTGAAGGAAGCCATACACTGACCTTTAATGAAGTACTTTATGTACCAGAAATAGCCAAGTACCTACTCTCTGTAAGCAAGGCCACAGCAGAAGGACTCAGTTTCAGTTTTGACAATTCTGGATGCAGGATCACTGATCAAAATGGTGCTCATGTTGCTTTGGGCATCAGAGATCAGAATCTATACAAGTTGACTTATATTCCATCATATCTGGAAGCCAATATAAGTAACTTAAATGAAGCAACACCAATGCTTTGGCACAGGAGATTTGGACACATCAATTTTGATTATTTGCGCAAAATGATCAAAGATCAGCTAATTTCTGGAGTGAAAATTGATCCCCCAGCTAATTTGGAGCACTGTGAAGCCTGCATATATGGGAAACAAGCCAGATAACCGTTTAAGAGCTCTGGGGTAATCAAAACTAAGAAAAAATTAGATCTAATTCACTCAGATCTGTGTGGACCTATGCAAAATTTATCCTCAGGCAGGATGAAGTATTTAATCACTTTTATTGATGATTATACAAGATACACATGGGTCTACTTCATGGAGAGAAAGGAAGAAGCTCTGTCTAAGCTCAGGGAGTTTAAAGCCATGGTGGAGAGAGAAACTGGTGAAAAAATCAGGAAAATACGCTCTGACAATGGTGGAGAATATGCCCAAAACTCTTCATCCACTTCTGCAAGATTCATGGGATAAAGCAAGAGACTACTGTACCATACTCCCCACAGCAAAATGGAGTAGCAGAACGTGCTAACAGATTGATAATTGATATGGCAAGATCTATGATCCATGATCAAAAATTATCCTATGATTTTTGGGCGGAATCAGTTGCCACTGCTGTATACCTGAAGAATAGGAGTTATAACAGAATACCTTGTGATTCTACTCCATTTGAAGCATGGTATGGATACAGACCAAGTGCAGAACATCTAAGAATATTTGGGTGTACAGCATATGCCAAAAAACTGGCCGGAAAACAGTCAAAATTTGATCCAAAAAGTGTAAAATGCATATTTTTGGGCTACTGCAATGAGAGTAAGGCATACAGACTCTACTATACCAAAGCAAAGAAGCTGATTAAGTCCAGGGATGTGTTGTTTGATGAAAATTCAAAGTTTTCACAAAAAATGACATCAGATGATGACAAAAATATGATCTCAAGTCCACCAATTTTCAGGATTGAGTCAGAGCAAAACAATGAAACTTTTTTCACTCCAGAGGACTCTACAACCGTGGTTCAGCCAGAATCAGTGCCCAGGAATATCCCAGAAGTGATCATTCCAGTATCAAATGCCTGGAGATCCAATCGGACCAGAAATAGCCCAAAATACTATATTAATGAGGGTACAAACTTAGCCTATGCCTATTCAGTCCATATTGATGAACCCCAGACTGTAAAAGAGGCCCTAAATAGCCCTCAGACAAAGTTTTGGAGATCTGCAATGACTGAGAAACATCAGGCCCTGATGGAAAATCAAACTTGGGACTTAGTCAAATTACCAATCAACCAAAAATCAATTGGATGCAGATGGGTCTTCAAGACAAAATACAAGGCTGATGGTACAATTGAAAGATACAAAGCAAGACTTGTAGCCAAAGGATACTCTCAAACAAAAGGACTTGACTATACTGAGACCTTTGCACTGGTAGCCAAGTTTAATTCCATCAGATTAATATTGGCTATTGCAGCCAAATATAAGTTTTCTATTCATCAAATGGATGCTTAGGGTTAGGGGGAGGAAAGTCACCAAGTGGTGAAATCTTTATTTACTTATGACAAGTATCTAAAGAAGCCATGTTAATCTGAAGTTACTCCCAGAAAGCTAGGTCTGAGAGATATCTTCCTGGTAAGCCAGGTCTGAGAGTTGAGAAGCTGATTGGTACTATATTTCCTAGTTAGCTAGGTCTGAGAGAGGTTTCCTGGAAAGCCAGGCCTGAGAAGTGAGAATCTGAATATATCTGAGCTGAGTTATACTGGTTTGCGGTAGCTGAATTGTGGCCGGAATGGCCAGTAGACTGGGGGAACTGAGATGAATTTCTGGGCAATCACTGGCCAAATTTACTAGGCAAATCTGGCCATTAGCATTTCAAGGATTTCAGCCAATCAGAGCCTTTACTTTGCCCGATGGTTGATCAAGCCATCTCCCAATGAGCACACATCAATTTATTCATCAAATTTTGCTGGATCCAGGATTTGAACCCACAACCATGGGTATGGAAGGGTTAGGGATAACCACAAGGCTAAGTGTTCTTGGTTAGGGGGGAGACAGTCACCAACAGGTGAAATCTTTATTTCAGTTGAAACAAAGAAGCCAGCGCTACTGTTGTAGCTTTGATACAAGAGTGTGTAGCTGAGGGGAATTTGTAGGTAAGTTAATAAGAAGTGATGATAGTTCTTCAGTGCTCAAGACACTGTTCAGTGGGAAGGGGGGTAGCAAGAGAGGTAAGAATGACTTGTGAACAACATTAATGAGGGGAATGTGATAAGGATTGATATTCATCATAAAGGGAGTATGCTGCTGCAGATATTGCTGCCAAAGGTCTGTCAAGTACTTCTGGTAGGCCAGCTTGGGTTTTTCTGACTGCAGAATATAGTGAGCAAACTTCTTGACTTCAGGATCTCCAAGTATAGTTCTCCAGCAGGAGCCAGGTGTTGTGTGGTGTGTTCTCTTCCAGGCCTTAATCAGTGGATTGTTGCAGTTGTGAAGTCTGAGGTATAATCTGGTTCTAAGGTAGAGAAGTCTGATCTTATAGAGCATAAACCCAAAAGCACCAAGAATAGCATGTCTGTAGGGGCATTCAGGCAAATGAGGCACCAAGGAGGTAATGCACCATACTGCAAACTTGTCAAGCTTAGTGCAGTCTCTAGAAGTAAGAGAGAGAAGTGGTAAGCCAAGTTCCAGGACAGGGAAGACAAACTGCTTGAGTAGAAGGAGGCAGCTGGGAGCTGAAGTTGTAGGAGGAGTAACAGCCAGTAGCTTGTGGAGTGCCTGTCTTGCCAGGATAATTCTCTTCTTCAGGTGTGCTTCAGAGTCTAGTCCAGTAGGAAGGAAAGGAAAGCCAAGATATGTAGCAGAAACCTGAGCAGGTAGAGTGGAGTTCTCCAAGTTGATGGGAGAGCCCAAAGGTACTGTCTTTGCAATGGAAAGCTGGAGATTATTCTTCTGCAGTTACTGGTGGATGGTCTGGGAGTCTTGTTGCACATTGGAGGAGGATATTCTGATGTCATCAGCAAAGAGAGCAACCAGGCAGTCAGCTGAGAGTCTTGGGAAATCATTCAGGAAGATGGCAAACAGTATAGGACCAAGCACAGAGCCTTGAACCACTCCATTAGGAACTGAGAACACAGCTGATTGCTCACTTGGGTGCAGAATTCTTGCTTGTGGATCCAGAAACAGAGATCTGACAAGGAGGGTGAGAGAGGTACTGGAGAAGCATTGCAACTTGGACCAAAGCAGATTTCTGTCAGCTGAATCAAAGGCCTTAGTAATATCAAACAGAACAGAGGGATACTTGCACTGGAGAGAGTGATCTTGGCTAAGTATGACTGCATATTCCAAGGAGAGGCTAGGAACAAAGCCAAACTGTGCAGGATGAAACTTGAGGGAGTCAGAGTAGAGCTCCTGAGCAGGCAGAAGCTCAAACACCTTTCTGCAGGTGGGCAGCAGAGATATTGGCCTGTAGGAGCTAGGATCCAGGTGCTTTCCTTTACCCTTGTACAGTGGCAGAACATTTGCAAAGGACCATTCCTCAGGAGTAGAAAGCTGGGCTGAGCATTGCTGAAACAGTGGAAGCAGAAGTGCAGACATGGCCTTGGTACTAGTCTTCAG
>MCFE01000705.1:0-43707 GCA_002104905.1 Basidiobolus meristosporus CBS 931.73
GATGTATTCATGGCAGAAGTGGCAACAACCAAGCATATGTTTGCAAGATGTATACACTACCAGCAGTACAAGGTATATGGCAACTTTGCAAGTATCACACTAAAAAGCCGTAAAGTTGAGGTGATAGAAGTATGTCAATTGTGGCAGGTGTGCATGTTTGTGGAGGTTAGTAAGCAGGAGGCCATATTTTTTTTGATTTGAACTATATGTGAAATACCCAAGGTAGTAATGGGTAAGCAAATAAAGAAAGTTGATTCTACAGTGGAATATATGAATTGCACAAGGGGAGGTAGAAAAAGGAAATACCATTTGGTAAATTGGTACTGTAGCATTATACAGAACCAGCGGCAGGCTGTCACACTGCCAAGAAAAAGTCATAAGAGTCTTGCTGTGAGGCTGTCAAAATACCGTCAAGTTTCTTGCTATATAAGGCAATTGGAAGTCCTGGCCAACTGGATCCACTCAAAATAGTAATAGAGCGCTGAAACACCACAATAATACCATGCAAATATTGTCACAGCACCAATCAAAAATTGTCAATTTTTATCCCTTTATTTGGCTGTAAAATTTACAAAACACCATCATGATCTTGTTATAAGATTGTCAGGAGGGTCACTAATTCCAAGCTGCTGTGATTATGATGATCTCTAAACAGCATCTTGATGGATGATCTGGAATGGATCCACCTGCGGGACCAAATTATTTTTCATAGGGTAATTTTATAGTTCTTTTCCAGGGCTAAGCAAATTTTATCTAACTTGCACTCAAAGTGGCCTATGGTAACTACATATTAGCTTAGGAGGGAGCAGAGCACTCTTTGGATAGTCCTTCATATTATGTCCCAATGCAGCCCTCTGAACATGTACAATCCCTATTGCCTGTTGGAGATTGCCTAGAGCAAACTGAGCAGTTCATTTAATGTGCTTACAATTGTACATGGCTTGCGGTAAGAAAGACTGATAAAACTTGCGGTCACTTTTCATTAGCAGTAACTCTACCACATGATTTGCCTCTAACATTGCTAGAACTATATGCTTGTTTCAATACCAAGGTATTAAGCTTTAGTATTCAATCAAGACCAGACTTGAAATGATTCACTTTGGCTGCTACACTATCAAAATTAGCCAGCAACCTAGTATAGCTTTGGCTTATTAACAAATGATGTTCAAAGTTGCAGTAAGAAAGGAAAAGACTAATCTTTGAGAGTTCTGATAAATATATATTTTTGAGAATGTGTAACATTAGCCTCTTTGTCTCCTGCACCATTCCCTCCTTGACAACATTATCTTGATTATAGGTATATTCATGTTAAATTGCTTCAAGCATGGAATATAAGCATTTGATGAGGACTTTATGATTCAGTGATTTGTATCTTGCAAATGATGTAATATATAGAACTTGTAGATGATCCCAATGATGTCCATAGAATGGAAGTGCTAAGTTCCACAGCAAGTTGCAATGATGATGCACTCAAGTTAGTTCCTTACAGAAGTTGTCTATACCATTATGGAGGATAGTGGTTTTGCATCCAAGGGTAGTTACTATGGATAGACAGAAGACTTATCTAGATGGTGATATGAATGGAATCCGTTTATTAAGAAAGAAATGAAATGATATGGTTTTCCTCTTGATACTATTTATGCAATTGAAACATTGAAATTAGTACTCCTATGATGTTATGGATATTACTATTGATAGTGTTATTTAATCAAGTTAGCCCACTCAAGACACCAGTCAACCCCAACATAATACAGGTCAGTCAAAAACTGAGTTATGATGATGTAAACTACAGTCTCTATAATGGCTTCCTTCTTTATAGCCAGTACAACTTGGCAGATACTCTCCACTACTCATACTCAGCTAGCTCAAAGGGCTTGGAGACACATACTCTTCAAAGAGGATGTAACTTATTGCTTGCTAATCCAGTAGAGCTTATTGTCTACTGTTCAGGCAGTAGTAGCTATCATTGATTGACCATATTGTAAGAGTGTCAAAGTGTATAGCAAAAGATGCTGGTATAACTCAATAATATGGAATTTATAGTCTTGGAATGCAAAATGGCTCAAGACCCATAGCCCAAGCAATTATTATTGAGGAGATCTTGGAATGGATAGCGACCATAATGTCAACTGCAGTAAGGCCTTCGAAGAGACTGCGATCTGAACGCAGCGCCTTGGCCACCTCACCCATCTGTAAATTTTTGCAATTGTTACATAGTTAAATACGGTCCAACGTAATAGAAGGAAAGGCGGCGCGAAGTCCTAAATAGGAAAACATAATTAGCCCACACAACATACCAACATTTCGTAGTCATGTGTGTACCTACCTCTATTTCTATTAGTCGGCAGTTGGTTTGGATATAGATCCTGAGCCAGAAGGAAGAATATCATCCCATCACTGACGGACTCAACTATTTCCTCTATCCATTATATTCTAAATAGATATTAGGAGAAAAACAAAGCCACAATGGGCTTAGTTGGTATTCAGAACAACACATTAATGCCAGCCAATCTTCCACGCAGAGCACTACTTGCCATCACCAAGGCGTCGGACCTCAACCCTGCCGATTATGGCCTATTCTTTGCTTCTGCCGGCATTTTAATTCAGTATTTTCTCTGGCGAGGGTTAAAATAATGTAGTGTCCCTCCTAACAGATTGCATATGATAAAATACTTGCAACCCAGGTGGGGGGGGGGGGTCGAACCCACAAGACATTTATATTATAAATAGAGAAGTGATATCGATTAAGCAATTTTATTTATGGGTGATATAGATTATAAATACGTTATCATTCTACCATAACTCCGTGTGTTACTGACAATTGTCATTACCATTCCCGGTGCCATTACCACCATTGTTTCCCGAATCATTAGCACTAGCACCGTTTCCACTGCCATCTCCATTACCCCCGTTGCCGTTACCACCGTTTCCGTTTCCAGAGTCATAAGCACCTGTTCCATTTTCACCAGTTTCATTGCCATCATCATTGCCTCCGTTTTTGTTACCAGCGTTGCTGTTTCCGGAGTCGTAAGCGCCAGCACCGTTGCTACCGTTTCCATTACCGCTATTACTATCTCTATTGCCAATGCTACCTTCCCCGCTACCACCATTACCATTACCATCTCCATTACCTCCGTTGCCGTTACCGCCGTTTTCGTTTCCACCATTTCCAGAGCCATAGGCACTGGCTTCGTTGCCATCGTTTAAATAAATACCAGCTCCGTTCCCTCCATTCCCGTTGCCACCGTTGCTACTGCCGCTATTTCCATCTCCGTTGTCCCCATTTCCAGAGTCATAGGCGCCGGCTCCGTTACCTCCATTTCCATTACCACCGATTCCGTTTCCACCGTTTCCATTGCCGTCTTCATGGCCTCCACTTCCATCACCACTGTTGCCGTTTCCAGAGTCGTAAGCGCCAGCACCGTTTCCATTACCGCTATTATCATCTCGATTACCTTCATTGCCGTTACCGTTCCCGCCGTTTCCATTACTACCTCCACTGCCAGAGTCATAAGCACCGGCTCCGCTACATCCATTTCCATTACTATCTCCATTACCGCCGTTTCTGTTGCCGCCATTTCCGTTTCCTCCATTACCACCATTGCCGTTTCCAGAGTCATAAACACCAGCACCGTTACCGCCGTTGCCATTACCGCCGTTTTCATTACCATCATTGCCAGAGTCGTAAGCAGCAGCACCGTTACCACCATTTCCACCGCCTTGGTTTCCGTTGCCGCCATTTCCAGAGCCATAGGCACCAGCTCCGTTTCCTCCATTACCATTACCACCATTGCCGTTAGAATCGCCATTTCCACCATCAAATACATCCGTCACATCATAGGCCCCACCGCTTCTAGCTTGCAATCTCCGATCGAAAGCTGCAGCGTTGATTGCTGCCAAACCAGAGAGGAAGCACAAGATTCTAGGAGCGGAGAATTTCATTCTATTTTAAAAAGAGATATAGCACTTAGTGGATGCCTTGATATATCTCACTAGAGCTTCTATTTATACAAATTTACAGCATTAGCCTTTTGGACATAAAGAATATGCACACTGACGCCCCTTTCTTTTTCTAGTTATGTCTCAGCAAGCCAAGGTACATTTCAATGAGTTAACTATCGTAATGAGTCCACCCCCTGCCTGGTGAATTGAGTAAACGAAACCTTCTTCCCCACATTCACCTTAACTTCCTCTACCCCGTGGCTGGTGAGTTGCATCATATCAAGTAAGCGATGTTTCACTGGCTATTCTGGAGAATCGGGAGTTAGGATCTCGATAACATTTCGGTATTTGCACCAATCGAATAGAATATGTTGATATACTGCAACTATGGACAACTGATTAGGAAGGATTTATTTATATAGTGATGTTATTGTAAAAGTGGGAATTACTCTCACCAAAACGACAAGCAACTCTTTGCTAAACTCTGATATGTAGAGTAACCACCATATAGCGCAAGAATATTTTAAGAAAGGTGAGTAAATACACAACTCATTGCAGTATTTAGCTCTAGTTTGAGTGCATAGTCCAACCATTTTACAGACAACCTCATTATTCTGGAACATTACTCTCTACTTGGGTAGGGATTAGAGAATGGAAATAATCCCAAAAATCGATGAATCTTCGACTGAACTTGGAAAATGACTATTGGAGCCATAGATCAACAAACAGCTTTTAGGTAGGAATTTACTGCTTTCTTGTATCCTGAGTGGTTAGTGAGGGTTTTTCCACACTTTTTGCCACTGTATTACTTCGGGTCGTGAGTACCAGCTATATTCGATTTTATTTATGGAATTTATATATAAAAACTAATTTTAGATTATATGGTTTTACAATTACTGGCAATCGCCGTTACCGGTACCTGCACCACCATTACCATTCCCATTACCTCCGTTTCCAGAATCATAAGTACCAGCTCCATTTCCTCCATTGTCATTGCCACCACCATTGCCTCCGTTACCATTGCCATTTACATTTCCGCCACCGCTTCCAGTATCATAAGCACCAGCTCCATTGCCGCCATTGCCGTTACTATCTCCATTTTCTCCATTGCTATTGCCTTCACTACCGTTACCGTTACCATGGTTTCCAGAATCGTAGGCGCCAGCTCCCTTTCCTCCATTGTCATTGCCGTTGCCATTACCTTCGCTTCCGGAGCCATAGCCACCAGCTCCGCTGCCGCCATTACCGTTACCATCTCCATTGCCTCCGTTACCAGCTCCATTTCCTCCATTACCATTGCCGCCTCCGTTTCCAGTATCATAGACACCAGCTCTATTGCCGCCATTGCCCTTATTATCTCCATTTCCACCATTGCCATTGCCTCCGTTACCGTTACCATCATCGCCGTTTCCAGAATCGTAGGCACCAGCCCCATTTTCTCCATTGCCATTGCCACCACCGTTGCCTCCGTTACCGTTATTATTGTCACTGTTTCCAGAGTCATAAACACCAGCTCCATTGCTTCCATTGCCACCGTTTCCAGAGTCATGGGCGCCAGCTCCGTTTCCTCCATTGTCATTGCCGTTGCCATTACCTTCGCTTCCGGAGCCATAGCCACCAGCTCCGCTGCCGCCATTACCGTTACCATCTCCATTGCCTCCGTTACCGTTACCATTACTATTACCGCCGTTTCCAAAATCGTAGGCGCCAGCTCCCTTTCCTCCATTACCATTGCCACCACCGTTGTCTCTATTACTGTTTCCAGAATCGTAGGTGCCAGCTCCATTTCCTCCGTTGCCATTACTACCATTACCATCTCCATTACCTCTATTACCGTTGCCATTACCACCATTTCCAGAGTCATAGGCGCCAGCTCCGTTCCCTTCATTACCTCCGTTGCCGTTACCGCTGTTTCCGTTGTCACCATTTCCAGAGCCATAGGTACCAGCTCCGTTTCCTCCTTTACCATTACTACCATTGCCGTTAGAATCGCCATTTCCGCCATTTCCACCATTTCCACCATCAAATACATCCGTCACATCATAGGCCCCACCGCTTCTAGCTTGCAATCTCCGATCGAAAGCTGCAGCGTTGATTGCTGCCAAACCAGAGAGGAAGCACAAGATTCTAGGAGCGGAGAATTTCATTCTATTTTAAAAAGAGATATAGCACTTAGTGGATGCCTTGATATATCTCAAAAGAGCCTCTATTTATACCAACCTACAGCTTTCCCTTTATGGGCCAGCGAAACATGGGGTATCCCGTATGTAAACAAGTGCCCCTTTCCTTTTCCTGCTCTGTCTCATTAAGCCAAGATACAGTTCAGTGTGTTAACTATCAGAATCAACCCAAATTTAGCCAAAAATGGCGATTGGTAGTTCACCCCCTGCCTTGTGAATTGAGTAAACAACGCCTTATTTGCCATTATATGGTTTACCCCGCACTCGATAAGTGGCACATCATATCAAGAAAGCAGGGCAAAATATTTTACGTGTATATTGCTGGCCGTCCAGGATCTGAACTGAATCGGAACTGGATTTTATTTGCATGTATAGATGATTTTATAATGTAGTCCAAAAATTGTACGGGCCAGCGCTTCTGCACAAGCTCTTGACCACTTAAACCACTGACGGAATCAGCAACATCCTAACCATTACCTCCATTCCGTATCCAGAACCGGTTCATTTCCATTATTAATGCATGCTAGCTCCGATGATTCCAGAACCACCTCTACGGGTATCATCACTAGTCAGGTACGTAAAGGCAAAGTATCCTGATGCAATGAGCTGAGTCAAACACTTTCAACCACAACTCAATGCCTGTTCATTTATGTATGTCAAGTCTTATTGTGTGGCGTTGAGAAAGAGAATTCAATTCGGAAATGTTCTAGATAAACAACACCTTTGCCATCGTGGCAAATGATTATGTTATTGAATAGATGTGCTGTTCATAACAATTATAATGTATTTCCATCAATCCCTCAGTTCTTTATTATTCCAGCAACTAGTAATTTGGCTCAGCTGGAGGGGCACTATCATCCGTATGAGAGTTTGTGACTGGGGGAACATCATCAGAATAAGGTTTTGGTTCAGGGGCTGGAGTTGTTGGAGGTTCTGGATTTACAACATAGATCTCAGATTTACCTGATCTGCCTGGCCTACCAGGTCTTCCTCGCTTTCCTTGTCTCCCCCGCTTCCCCTGTCTTCCACGTCTCCCACGTGGACCTCGTTTTCCAGCAGTTCCGTGCCCGTGCCCGCGTCCGTGTTTCTTTCCTTTGCTACTGTTTCCCAGATTTAGAGGACTGCCTTGAATTACGGGTACACTTCCGGCAATGCTATGAGAACTGAAGAGAGCGGGGCCACCACCGTACCGCTTTTCCAGGCGAATGACTTCAGGACCCGGCACCGCGGCTCCACCATCAGTAGTCCCCTGACTGGCAACAGCTGTGCTACCATCTTCAACTTCCTGACTAGCAACAGGATTGTGAGTAAGAGCAATCGCAACGCTGATCAACAGTAGGGATTTTATGATGGACATGGAGGGCAGACTGGTGAGGAAATGGATGTTCCAATCACTTTTTATGTACTGATTGTGAGTCGCTGCAGGAATGTTGCAATTAGTTTGATTGATACTTTCTATGCAGCCTAGAACTGAGCCTCTGTAACCCAGTGGTTGTTTTGGCATTTCAAACACTGTGTATCATCTCCATCCCTGTACAGTTGGTGTAGCCCTGGAATCACCGAATAATGATCCCTATGCTGTGATTTCATACTTGGCCAATCCTCCGGTTCGTTGCGGAAACAATGCAACGATGTTTGGTCAAGTCCTTTTACTATTCATCGTGTTTCATGTGATTACCTTATTTTTACTGAATACCTTGAGAGGTAAAAGCGACTTTCTGTTACTGCAAAGACATCATAATCTCATCGTTTTCAAGGCTTCATCAAAGTGAAAGCATTTTTCAATATTGGTCAAAGCCCGGTTCAAATCTGTATAGAGTTGTTAGTGTCTACTTGGAATGTATGCTGTCTACTAAAATTCAATTATCCCCATTAACAAAGTCGATCTACCAGGAGTATTGTAGTATAGAATGCATATAGTGAATAGTGTAAGTAATAACGAGTGAACTAACCAGACAATAGTAAGCCAGAACACATTGCACCAAACATCTACTCAAACAATGATCGTTTTTGGGTGCATATATCCACATTCCCGAGGAATACTGTCCACAGATACCGATTACTGGTTGATGGTTACGTGTGGCTGTTCGTATCATGGTGGCTAAACTGTCATAATCATGTATAATCTTAATCGTTCATTTGTTCCGACAAGGGAGCAAGTACCCAGTTGTATCAATAATAGATTACCGCTTTAAACATGATTGATGAGAGTTGGTGATGAATTTATTCGAAAAGATTTATTTAACGAATTTTACAGTGACGTGATGGTAGATTAAAATTTGTTACCACAACGACCAATGGTGGCAGTGATGTATCCAGAGAAGTCAGTCACTGGCGAGAAAATCGTCATCTCCTGGCCAGCATTGGGTAGATTGAAGGGGGCAAGGTTGGTAGTAAAGTGGTGACTGTTGGGGAGTGCGTAGTACACATCCTGGACTTCAGGGAACCGCCTCAAGATTAACTCGGCCATACGGTACATGGTGGCCTGAACGGAGGCAGAGTCATCGTGAGCGAACACATCCAGGGTGGTCTTGCGCACTCCTTCAAAGATGCGGTCAAATGGAACGTTCTCGACACCGATTGAGGTGTCGATGTTGTAGTGGGCCTTGACAGTGGTGGAGAAGATTCGGTCATCGGCATCCTGAAGGGTGGTGTTCTCGCAGAGATGGAAGTTGGTGAAGGAGGAGCCGGTGGTCTTCAACACAAGCAGCCCTTCCAATCCCGATTTGATGCTCACTCTGTCAGCAGCAACAGTAACCCAGGTCTCTCTGGTCTCACTGCCATCACGGTAGAAGGAGTGAGGATGCGGCTCACCATTGACATTGATTCTAGCCCAACGTTGTTGGACAATGTGGACACTGGCATGGGTGACGTGGGAGTACTTGTCAACAAAGTGCTTGCCAAGCTCGTAAGCATAGCGCTCGATGGTCTGGACGTGGTCGGACTTCTTGGCAATAACGTAGCAAGTGTTCTTGACGGTGTCAGTGGGGACAACCATGCTGTTGTCAGCCTTGGTGTAGGCCTCTTTGAAGTCACCCTCAAGGAGCACTTGGCAGGTGAGCTCGACAATGTCGTTATATTGGGCGGTGTGACGGATAGCCTTGGTGACTCTGACCTTGGCCTTGCCATAGGCTTGACGCTTCAGCTCAGCTGCTCCGGACATTTTGTAAGATAGTAGATAATTACTACTATCTACGACCTAGTACCACTTTATATACGAGCAGCGGTATTTGCTTCCATCTCCACACATATAGCTTCGGACTGGCGCTAAGACCATATTCTAGTCACCTTTAGTCCA
This sequence comes from Basidiobolus meristosporus CBS 931.73, assembly GCA_002104905.1. Lineage (NCBI taxonomy): Eukaryota > Fungi > Basidiobolomycota > Basidiobolomycetes > Basidiobolales > Basidiobolaceae > Basidiobolus > Basidiobolus meristosporus. The sequence goes on from MCFE01000705.1 coordinate 9,421, forward strand.
GCTCCCAAAATCTGAGTCTAGACTTAGATCAGTAGCTAGTTATGCCAGCTGAATAGATCAGATTTGACTTATTGGACTGGCGACACGGCAGTTTATGTCACACAGCTCATCTGTGATAGGAGCGAAATTAAAGGATGTGGAGTAGATCTCAATCGTTGAGAATATCTATGTTGGGTGGCAACTTGATTTACCCTTCGACGATAGGAGGACAAGTGCGAACAAAGGCCGAGACTACCAGAGAACCGACCCAGCATTATGCTAATGCAAGCCAACTATGTACTATATAATCGGGAGAAACCCTCATCACTATTTCACACAGAGCATTAGCCAAACACCCATCCACAAAATGGCCAACACCTCCAATGCCTACCTAAAGAAGCAAGCCTACGGCAAGACCAAGGTTCGCATCACCAAGGTCATCCGCCACACCAAGAACTGGCATGATGTTGTCGAGCTCACTGCTCAAGTCCTCCTCGATGGCAAGTTCGAGACCTCCTACACCGAGGCTGACAACTCTGTTGTTGTCCCAACTGACACTGTCAAGAACACCCTCTACGTCCTTGCCAAGAAGTCTGCGAATGTCCAGACCATCGAGCGCTTTGGTTACGAGATTGGCCAACACTTCATCAACAGATACTCCCACGTCGATGATGTCTTCATCAAGCTCATCCAACACCGCTGGACCCGTGTTGAGATCGATGGCCAACTCCACCCTCACTCCTTCCTCCGTGATGGCGATGAGACTAGACGTGTCGAGATGACAGTCTCTCGGGATGGAAAGGTGTCCATTGAGTCTCGCCTCAAGGATCTCCTTGTGTTGAAGTCCACTGGTTCTGCCTTCACCAACTTCCACCGCTGCGAGTACACTACCCTTCAAGACGCCACTGACCGAATCTTCTCCACTAGTGTCGATGCCAAGTGGACCTACAACCTCGAGAAGTCCAAGATCGAAGAGATTCCATTCGACGAGATTGCCAACAGTGTTCGTGAGATCACCCTCAGCACCTTTGCCACTGACGACTCCGCCTCGGTGCAAGCCACCATGTACCAGATGGGTGAGAAGGTGTTGGTTCAGAATGTGGATGTTCGCGAGATCAGCTATGCACTCCCGAACAAGCACTACCTCAGTATCAACCTGAAACCCTTCAACCTTCCCAACGAAGGCAAGGACATGAACATTTTCCAACCCATTAGTGACCCCTCTGGCTACATTACCGCTACTATTGCACGTGGGCAATAATTTTACTGCTCATTCATCGTACCAAATCTCTCATGCATAATTTGGATACCGAATAAATCCCATTTATATATACTATAACTATACCACCAAACCTCGGCTCCAAGTAACGGGAGCCTGAGCGACCTACCTCCGTGGTATAGAAATGCGTCGGCGATTCTCCACGGCGGCCTGTTCCTTCATTTGGGTTTTCGAAATTGGTACTAATTCACCTCGATTGCGGACTTACTCCAAATGAAATGGTGGAAATTCATCCAAAGCTGGCCTGAATATCCATCAATCGCTATACACCCACTCATCACCGATGGAGCGGCCGCCAGCTTGGAGTTTTAACCAAGCATCCTTCTATTAGGTGACTGCACTCTCAACTTCATGATGCTCTTCAGGCTTTGTTTCCACACCAGTATCAACCAGCACCTGGAAACGTAACCTCTTGGCATTCAAGTTCCACCCTATCTTTACAGTCTAGCATCCTCAAAATCGCCCCCATTAGCCCTAGATCTACCTCCAACACCCTTCACACGATCGTCGAATTAAGCATGGATCATCCTCAGCCATACGAGTCGGATGGATCCGAGTGGTTGAGATTTCGGCTTTTATGGAACCGGTATCTTACCAACTGAGAATCAGGTCAACCGTTTGCTTGGACTTTCCACCGGGGTCCCATGCATGCACCGATATGGCTGAAATTGATTGACCCCCAGTTCGCACCAGTGCGTACACAGAGCTGGTTAGCTCATTCAGCGGTGCGACGTTCGGTCGAGCTTAGGTGAGGATACGTGAGGTCCTCATTCGTGGACCCTTAGTTGGGAACTGGAGATATGATCCACAAGCCTGATTAAGTGAGGATCTACGTGAACGTGAGCCACCATTGGCGGAGATGTGAGATGGTTATTGACGAAAATCTTCGCTCCCAAGAGGAAGTTGACAAGCGAGAGGAGTATAAAAGAATCAAGCGCACCATCATCAACGGCAAGTGATCTGCGCTCTCGATCTTGACCGACCACCAGACAGACCCTCTTCCCTTACCCAGATGAAACTTCTCACCCTCGTTGGACTTTTCGGCGTCGCCAACGCCGGCACCGCCTACTACTGGTGCTCCAAAACCCGCAACTCCTGCAACGCTGGCATCGATCCCGTCAACACCGAATACTGCGCGGTCACCGTCCTCAACCGCGGGGTTACCCAATGGGGAGCCCTCGCCGACTGGAGCCAGTCCACCTTCAACAAGTTCCAATCCTGTTGCCACAGTGGCAACAAGGGCGGCTGCTACAGCAAGAACTAAGCATTCCCACCGCCTCGAATAGACTCCGATCCCTCCTGGTGTTGGAAATAAACTCCCCTTCGCCTCGTCTAAATCTGCACTTTAGGTTGATTTTGAATGACATGGATCATTTCCGCTGGGGTGCGTCGGGTTCGTGAACCATGTGGATATTCTAATGGAAGCCAGCAATCGAATGGTCAAGAACTGATGCAGCTTCCTGTGTATTTACTTGTATAAGAAGGCTTCTTTCGGAGGTAAATGGTCGATTGTAGGAGGTGGAAACCATGAAGTCCGGCAGAGTGTGGACCTAGTTGGGATAAATAGAGCTGAACTATGTGTGATTAGTGAAGTAGCGCTGTGGAAGAAGTACTCTTTGATTCGGACAATGACATGGAGATTCATGTGGTAATCGAACCAAGAATTCCCCGAGTACCCATGAAAATGTTGACAAGTGGGGTGTGTGCGGACTTCCATACCATGAGTGTTGCCCGTTTTAGATGTATTCTCACTCCACCCCACTGTCCACATAACTTGAAATGGCTGATCATACTTTCATGTACACGTTCGGCTGAAGTGTGTGTCTGAACCATCAAATACCCATGCAGCCCAGAGCATTCCCAACCTATCTCTTAACACGGAGACTTCCGGTGAGAAGTTGAGTCATCTCATGACTGCAAATTCAACAACTTTGGATGTGACTAGGGTTGGCCCATTCGGCTTCTAGCTTGCCATTCATCTGAGTGCATAACAAGAGCAATAACGGGTTGTCCACCAGTTCATATGGTGTCATATTTGAAGACGTTGAGTGAAGTGTCACTCTGCTGCGCTTGGGGCAAAAGGCTGTTTTACCTCACATTGATAGGAATAAATAAATAAAAAGCAACCAAGCCAGGGGTCGAACCTGGGACCTTCCGCTTAGGAGGCGGACGCTCTATCCACTGAGCTACGAGGCCGAATTTAACTGTTACAGAGTAAAGAGTCAGTCGATGTTAAGTGATATCAACGCATACAAAGACGACTTAGTAGCCAGGGAAAAGCAAATCCAAGACAAATCACCAGACTCACAATAAGGTATAAATACCAAACAAGCAACTAAATAAAAAGGGAGTTTTTGGTTATAGGCAGAAGAGCGTAGTAGGAACGAATATTAGCTTGAATATATTTCTACAAAGTCACCACCCTAACCTTTTAAAGAGATATTCTTACACTACCCCGTCGAATCTACAAGATAACATACACGTTATCCCTTTTTGTACTCTCTAAAGGACATTACTCTTTAAGTACGTAACATAACAATGTTAAAATAGTCTGAGACCTGACCTGTGCGTACTTAGTATCTATGACAAAGGTTTAAATTGATGAAGAAGTAACTTGCAATAAAGACAGGCCTCTTTCGGATATTTGACGCATCGGAATACAATACAATTTTACAGAGTCAAATAGGCCTAGTATCTCGTGCCGATCATTCACATCGGAGAAATATCAACTGATGTCAATCCTGCAGGATATTTGGTCATTATTCAGAAACCAATCTATCGCTAACCCCCACCAGATTCCCAAGAGATTGTTGTTTAGTCGCGGCTTCCGTTTACGAACTGTACGAAAATCATCCCGATAGAGCTATCTTTTTTTTTTCCTCATTTTCTTAAATCTACCCGCAGGGAACGTGATTTTTTTCAGCCAGTCAGCCAATGGATAGGTCGGATTAGGAGTTCTCAACAATTCCCCCCCCCCCCTGCTACGTATCCCACAATATCAACAGCGGTCTGGTTGACTTTAAATACGGTCCAGGCGTCTTCGTGACACTTCAATTCTCAGTAGGAAACTTTTACCTGTTATTTTATAAATAACATATAGTTTTCTTTATGATGTAATTGGGGATCATTACTCACTAATGATTAATACCACCCAGGCTCACCCGGATTGCAACCCGGGTTGGGTCGATTGCTGACCTGAGAACTCAACAATACTTTTAAAAATCAAAAATTTCAACAACTGTGTTTAATACTCGGGATTTATGGGTTGTTCAGGAGTAACACGAATCCTCGTTTGAAGGGAAAATAGTGTGGGCAATGTTCCCCACACTGGATGAAATATGTTCAAGTCATTGTTGTCGGGAGTTGCTTTCATAGTAAATGTACTCAGACGATTGGGTTCCACGCAAACAATTTCGCCTAGTTGCGCATTTTTCAAAACTACTGGGTCGAGTGTCAAAAGGAGCCGCATTCAAGAAATAGTCAGGCTGGCGCTCGTTACTAGCAGATTATCATATACTTTTCCTAGACAGGAGTTCCCTATATTACAGATAGCCCATAATCTACTGTGTAACCATAGAGAAGGCCTAGAGAGCTGCTTAAAGGAGCTGCACCATCATTCGCATGCGTGATTTTAGCTATTGCAACGGCCTACCAATCGTCCATAGGTGATGATAAATGAAAGTGGCACAATTCACGTGAGGAAGTGATGGACAATTGGACCGATCACGAGGCATTGGTGGATACAGTAAGAAAGATCGGTCCGATTGAGAAAGTGAATTTATAAAAAGCAGGAATCGGCCTTGGTACCTGCATACTCTATCATCATTAAACATTCCAACATGGCTTCCCAACAAACCGTCAAGGTCTGCTGCTGTGGCGAGAACTGCCAGTGCGAGCAATGCCAATGCCAAAAGGCCGAAGTGAAGGCCACCTGCTCTTGCAAGGACAACTGCACCTGCGAGAAGTGCGAGTGCGCCAAGGCCGTTGAAGTGCCACCCTGCGAGTGCAAGGGCGGTTGCAAGTGCGTCAACTGCCAAGGCAAGAAGCAACCCGGATGCAACTGTGGCGAGGGGTGCAAGTGCGGCTCCGCCTGTAAATGCGGCGAGGCCAAGAAGAGCAAGTGCTGCTGCGGGGACGACTGCAAGTGCGAGTCGTGCGAAGGCCAAAGTGGCAAGTGCTGCTGTGGTGACAACTGCAAGTGCACCAAATGCCCCACCCATTAAATGCGCATTACAATGTATATCTCCAAAGTAACCCTCTACACTTGTACTATTTCATTCCACACCAATAAATTCTACTTCGCAATCATAGTATTTGACGTTTTCCTGTGTTCGCTAGGCCAGAGTGTTTGGCTTTTTCATGTTCCATCGAGTTGTTCGATTGTGAATTGGTTTTGAATCCAGTGACATACAAAACGATGCGTTTCATACATATTGTGTCGGTTTAATGCACTATGACTGAACATATTATCTGCTACCAGGAAGTAAAGGGGACAAGGTTCGGTAACTGAGGCGTAGAAGAAAATTTCAATAACAATAGGGCTTCAATGGCGAAGAGCAGGTTTGGAACTAATTTATTATGACAAACACTTCCAAGGAAATTTACAAGGTACAATGGCGGAAGTAATGAGGGTTAAGTCTTTCTATTGAATTAGTGAGTAGGGCGCTTGGTGCACTTGTTCTTCTTGGCCTCGCCGCATTTACAGGCGGAGCCGCACTTGCACCCCTCGCCACAGTTGCATCCGGATTGCTTCTTGCCTTGGCAGTTGACGCACTGGCAGTTCTCGCCACAGCAGTAGATCTTGACGATTTGTCGGGAAGCCATGTTGGAATGTTTAATGATGATAGGATATGCAGGTACCAAGGCCGATTCCTGCTTTTTATAAATTCAATTTCTCAACCGGACCGATCAACCGTCCTTGCACTCGCAAGGCGGTGCCTCCGCGGTCCTGGCGCACCCACATTTCTCGCAGGTGCAGTTATCTTTACAAGGGCATGTGACTTTCACTTCGACCCTTTGGCATTGGCATTGTTCGTATTGACAATTGTCGCCACAGCAACGGATCATGGCGGTTTGTTGGGAAGTCATGTTGGAATGTTTAGTGGTGACAGAGTATGCAGGTGCCAAGGCCGATTCCTGCTATTTATAAATTCACTTTCCACTCCGGACCAACGGATCACCCATACCTCCTAATAGCGTAAATCATACCGTACCACTTAACCAGCCTGGTTACCTCCGCGCCAGTACGCTTTGTATCGATTCCTACGGAACTAGATGACCCGAAAACCAAATGGGCGATAGTGGTAAATATACTTTCACTAATTTCGAATGAATCCTGTGTGGTGACTGGAATGCGATATGATCTATATGCAACTCATCGGACTTTCCTTACGAATGAAGCTGCCAACACATGCCGGTTGTACTCAACACACCCTGCGAAGTCAAACTCTTCAGGTTACGCAATGATTCAAAAAGGTGATTAGGTGTCGAATCAAACCACCTCCCAGAAATGTACATCACAGATCGGCTGGCTTCCACTCTAGGCACTACTTCACACGCTTCTCCGATCATATTCTGGATCCGGCTTTTGGCTTTACTTTCGATGCGGATCAAACATGATTCTACTACTCGAAGCCTCGTATACTGTGTAACACTCGATAAGCTTAGGGATTCATCCGTTGCGTTATTTTAGCTATTGGGGGAGATTCACATATCGTCAGTTTGTAGCATTGTGGAGAATTATTCGTGAAGAACCGCGTTTGTCACTAAGAGGAGAGCGATTGGGCCGGCCTTGATCGGAGGCGCGATATACGCCATTGGTCAGCATGAATGTCCGTTGGTGCGGGTGAGTATGTGAAAGCATATAAAAAGCAGGAATCGGCCTTGGTACATGCATACTCTTCTGAATAAACACCGCAACATGGCCTCCCAACAAACCGCCATGATCCGTTGCTGTGGCAACAATTGTCAATACGAACAATGCCAATGCCAATGCCAAAGGGTCGAAGTGAAAGTCACATGCCCTTGTAAAGATAACTGCACCTGCAAGAAATGTGAGTGCGCCAGGACCGCGGAGGCACCGCCTTGCGAGTGCAAGGACGGTTGCAAGTGCATCAACTGCTAGGGGAAAGCAATCCAGCTGAAAATGCGACGAGATCAAGAAGAATAAGTGTTGTTGCGGGAGCGACCGCGATTGTGAGTCGTGCGAAAGCCATAGTGGTACCTGCTGTTGTAACAACATTTGCGAGTGCGCCAAGTGTCCCACCCATTAATCACTCACCGTGCGGTATATCTCCATAAGATATCTTCCAAGCTTGTGCTTTGAAATTCCAAATAAATCAATTCCGCTGGACTATCATCGTTATTGCGTTATTGGTTTATTCTTTATTCCTGTAGGTTGGGTCTCCACTTGGATGGGTGAAAATCACTTATTTCGGAGTTCATTGAGGAAACTTGTGATAAGCAACGTGAAGTTCCCCATAATCTACAATCCGACATTCTTCCGCAGTGCATTGGGCATGAGGCAGAGATTCTCTCTGAATGTTGTGCAGAATATGATGAACTCAAGGTTCTGTGACTAAGATCTACAAGCACGCAATAGTGGGAACCATTGATAGTGTGGGGAAAGAAGGGGCAAAGGGTAGATTTGTAGCCAATTTATTATACCATATAGTTCGAGAATATTTACAAGATATGATGGGAGTGTATGCAGGGTTAGGCTTTTCTAATATTTGTGGGCAGCGCACTTGATGCACTGGTTGCTCTGGCCTTCGCCTTCGCCTCCACCCCCACCTTTGAGCATTGGAAACGTTCGTCACACCAACAATTCCTGACTGTTTTTTTTTTGGGAAGCCATATTGAATAGTTTGTGAAGAACTGAGCATGCACGCATCAAGACCGAATCCTGCTTTTTATACAATCACCCTCCCAGCTGGAACAACACATCTCACAGCATCCTCTAATGGCGTAAATCTCGCATAAACTCATCAACAGTCCAATTGATCTTCTTGTGGCCATAGCAGGCCAAACATGCTATATTCCTCAAAGACAATAACTCCCTATCTGACCGTTGCATCATACCTGCTTGTAACCTAACTTATGGTATGCATTAAACGTCCATCTACCACTCGCAGTAAAGCCGCGTCCATTGGGTTACTATGGAAAAGTCCAGAAATTTGCCTAAAGGAGATGCTTCATCGATCCAATGCGTGATTTTTGCCGTTGGGGATGATCACTTACTAATCGTGGATTGAACATGACGAAAAATCAACGCCGATGCTATCATGTGACGAATTTCTCGGAGCAGAGGAGAGCGATTGGACCGGCCTTGATCGGAGGCGCGATATACGCCATCGGTCAGCATGGGTGATCCATTGGTGCGGGTGAGCAAGTGAAAGCATATTAAAAGCAGGAATCGGTCTTGGTACATGCATACTCTATTCTGAATAAACACCGCGACATGGCCTCCCAACAAACCGTCAAGATCTGCTGCTGTGGCGAGAACTGCCAGTGCGAGCAATGCCAATGCCAAAAGGTCGCAGTGAAGGCCACCTGCTCTTGCAAAGACAACTGCACCTGCGAGAAGTGCAAGTGTACCAAGGCTGTTGAAGTGCCACCCTGCGAGTGCAAGGGCGATTGCAAGTGCGCCAACTGCCAGGGTAAGAAAAAATCCGGATGCAAATGCAGCGAGGCCAAGAAGAGCAGATGTTGCTGTGGGGACAACTGCAAGTGTGAGTCGTCCGAAGGCCAGAGTGGCAAGTGCTGCTGTGATGATAACTGCAAATGCACCAAGTGCCCCACCGATTAGCGGCCCATCAAAATGCATCTCTCCAAAACAACTCTCCACACTTGTACTATTACCTTCAAAACCAATAAATATTCCTTAGTAACCTGCTGTTTGCTATACTTATCTGTATGATTTTTTACATATGGTGGGGATTTTTCTGCTCACGGAATCATTTTGAATGATGTAACAAGCCACCCAGTTTTTCCGTAACTACGACCCGGGTTCGTCTGGCAGCAAAGTGTATGTTTACTGTAGAATCCAAACGAGCTTTTCCAGTTACCTTATACACACGATACCCCTAACAATCGAATTCACTCTAGTCAGGCTACGCACATCTTGCATAAATTCTAGTGGGTAGTTGTTGAAAGGAACCGCATCCCTGAAGTCAAATGGCCTCCAGGCAAGAGCCTAGTACACGCACTACTCGACATGTTATCCCCGGATGAAATTTTTTCTGGCGATCTTTACCTGGAGCCAGCGAGTAACCCTACTAGTTGAGACGACCGAATGTACTACCTCAACTCGCAGTAGAACCTCACCTAATGCGCAGCCATTATCAGAGAAACGCCTAGAAATTTGATTTAAGGGGTAGCTTCATCGATCGCACGCGATGATTTAGCTATTGAGGTGTATTACCTACCAATTATAATTGATCATTAGGTACGGCGAGGTTTACGCCATTGGAGGAATTCGCGAGATGCGTTATTCCGACTTGGAAAACGGTTTTATAAAAAGCAGGAATCTGGCTTGGTACCTGCATACTCTATCATCAATAAACTACTCAACATGGCCTCCCAACAAACCATCAAGATCTGCTGCTTTGGCGAGAACTGCCAGTGCGAGCGATGCCAATACCGAAAGGTCGAAGTGAAGGCCACCTGCTCTTGCAAAGATGACTGTACCAGTGAGAAATGCGAGTGCGCCAAGACCATGGAAGTACCATCCTGCGAGTGCAAGGGCAGTTGCAAGTGCGTCAGCTGCCAGGGTAAGAAGCAATCTGGATGTAACTGTGGCAAGCAACGCAAGTTCGGCTTCGCCCGCCAATGCGGTGAGGCCAAGGAGAGCACGGACTGTTGTAGCGATAATTGCAGATGCGCCAAATGCTCCACTCATTAGACGCTCGATTTAATGTATATCTCCAGGATAACCCTCGACATTTGTACTATTTCGTTTTGAATTAATAAAGTCCATTTGGTAATCATACATGCTATGTTTTACTCACTCAGTAAACTCATTTTTTTCAGGTAAATTTGGCGGAGTCATGTCGAAGAATAATCCCCTATCTGACCGTTGCATCATACCTGTTTGTAACCTAACTTTTGGCATGCATTAAACGTCCATCTACCACTCGCAGTAAAGCCGCGTCCATTGGGTTACTATGGAAAAGTCCAGAGATTTGCCTAAAGGAGATGCTTCATCGATCCAATGCGTGATTTTTGCCGTTGGGGATGATCACTTACTAATCGTGGATTGAACATGACGAAAAGTCAAAGCCGATGCTATCATGTGACGAATTTCTCGGAGCAGAGGAGAGCGATTGGACCGGCCTTGATCGGAGGCGCGATATACGCCATTGGTCAGCATGAGTGATCCATTGGTGCGGGTGAGCAAGTGAAAGCATATAAAAAGCAGGAATCGGTCTTAGTACATGCATACTCTATTCTGAATAAACACCGCGACATGGCCTCCCAACAAACCGTCAAGATCTGCTGCTGCGGCGAGAACTGCCAGTGCGAGCAATGCCAATGCCAAAAGGTCGAAGTGAAGGCCACCTGCTCTTGCAAGGACAACTGCACCTGCGAGAAGTGCGAGTGCGCCAAGGCCGTTGAAGTGCCACCCTGCGAGTGCAAGGGCGGTTGCAAGTGCGTCAACTGCCAAGGCAAGAAGCAATCCGGATGCAACTGTGGCGAGGGGTGCAAGTGCGGCTCCGCCTGTAAATGCGGTGAGGCCAAGAAGAGCAAGTGCTGCTGCGGTGATGACTGCAAGTGTGAGTCGTGCGAAGGCCAAAGTGGCAAGTGCTGCTGTGGTGACAACTGCAAGTGCACCAAATGCCCCACCAATTAGAAGGGCATCATAATGTACATCTACAAAATAGCCATCTACACTTGTACTATTTCATTTCACACCAATAAATTCTACTTCGCAATCATATTGTTTGACGTTTAAGTACCAGTGCGCCAAGACCGTGGAAGTGCCACCTTGTGAGTGCAAGGATGGTTGTAAGTGCGTGAGATGGCAGGGTAGGAAACAATCCGGATGCAAATGCGGCGAGGCCAAGAAGTACAGGTGCTGCTGCGGGGGAGACTGCCAGTGCGAGTCATGTGAAGGCCAGAAGGGCGAGTGCTACTATGGTGACAGCCACAAGTGTACTAAGTGTCTCACTCTTTAAACTTCCACCATAAAGTATATCTCAAATTAGCATTTTACACATGTACTATTATATTCCCAACTAATAGATCTCTCTTGACAATCACTCCTTGTGCAATATTCCGGTGTTCCGCATACTTTTTCCCTCTATCCTTTGAGTTCTATGCGTCAGGTTACGCAATCCATTGAACATTTTGGTGATAGATTGTTGCACGATTGCGCTTCCCTGCAATCATCTTTTTCCACAGACTGGCTCTCGTTCACCTTACGACTTTACATACCTCTCCAGGTTGCAACTTGCTTGGAATGGCTGCTTTATTGATCCCTTGCGTTATTTTAGCTATTGGGGAATGCACCAACCATTGGTCCGACACTACAAGATTTGTCATGCTCTTGCGTTTACTTGATTGTATGATTCTTGTCACGATTCCGTTTCTGAATCAAGTGGGTGAAGTGTGTATCTGAAGTCCATATATCGTGATATGGTGAGTGTTAAAGAATCACAGAATCCAGGCGAATATCTTAATGGTTCGGGGTTAAAAGGGTCACCGAACTCCGCTTTCTCCCCTCCGCCGCTATACTTCAAAAAGAATCCAGTTGATCTGGGTGATTCTGTACCTCTATTATTTATAAGGTAATGGCGCAGTGACTTCCATTGCTTTGGAGTATTACTCAATTATTGGTGGGCGTATATTCATTTCGTCGGAGTTCGCTCTCGTCAGGTTACGTATCTCAGCAATCAAGTATGGATCGAATATTCCCCGTATGTACAATACCTGAAACCAGCTTGTAGCTTGAATGCTTAGGCGCTTTCACTACTCGTGGCATGGCCTCAATTGATGCGCAATCATAACCAGAGAAAAGCCAAGATATTTGCTTAAAGGAGCTGCTTCAATTAACGCTTGCGTTATTTTAGCCACTGGGGAACGTCAGCTGCGGATCACCAATGGATATTGATGATGACGATTTGGGTGGCATCTCGCGTGATGTAATTTCTGAGCCGGAGAGTAGAGTCTTTGAATAGAACATTTGGTACAGCGAGATTTACGCCATTGGGAGGGAATAGTGAGATGCGTCGTTCCGACTTGAAAATGAATTTATAAAAATCTGGAATCTGGCTTGGTATTTGCATACTCTATCATCAATAAACTACTCAGCATGGCTTCCCAACACACCGTCAAGATCTGCTGCTGCGGCGAGAACTGCCAGTGCGAGCAATGCCAATGCCAAAAGGTCGAAGTGAAGGCCACCTGCTCTTGCAAGGACAACTGCACCTGCGAGAAGTGCGAGTGCGCCAAGGCCGTTGAAGTGCCACCCTGCGAGTGCAAGGGCGGTTGCAAGTGCGTCAACTGCCAGGGCAAGAAGCAATCTGAATACCAATGTGGCGAGGTTAAGAAAAGCAGTTGCTGCTGCGGTGACAGTGGTAAATGTTAAAGTGCCTTATCCATCAAATACTCATTGTAACGAATATCTCCCGCCAAATCCTCCACACTCGTACTATTAATTTCTAAGCCAATAAATCCCGTTAGACAATCATCAGCTTTGTATTATTCCTGTGTTTCATACGATTACTTGTTCGGTCTTTATTCAGCTCGGCTGAATTGCCAACTTCCGAAACCCGTAGGAAGCATCGTCAAGACCTCGTAAATTACGATGAAGGATTCGTGTGCGGCCCAATGGACCTATATTAGGGAACTCCGACGAACTTCATACCGCCTTTCAGAATGTGAAGCGCTCCAGGTTATATGGCTGAGTGATAGAGTGAAGCGTCGATAATTAAAAGAACAAAAGGCCAAAGCTCAGACTTGAAATGAATTTTTCAAGCCGAACACTTCCGGAGAGATTTCCAAGGCACGACGGCGAAGTAATGAGGGATGTGTTTTCTAATGCATTTAAGGGTGGGGCCCCAATACAAATGGATTTCATACGGCCATGAGGCTACGCATTCCATCCCAAATGTGCAGTGGTAAAGTGTCGTGAGGCTTCGTGCCCTAGAAGTCGTCTTCTTCACCGGGGTGGTTACTACTACAGACATGACTTCAGATGCTTTTCCCTGAGGAAAACGTGGTTTCCGATCTTTGCCTGGAACCTGCTTGTAGTCTTACTGTTGGGGTGTATTAATCCTGATGCTTCTACTCGCAGTAAAGCCTCATCTACAGTGTAACCATGGAATAGCCTAGAAATTTGCTTAGAATCGCTATATTAATTGGTTGCGTCGTTTTAGCCATTGGATAGAATTACGTACCAATCGTCTGTTGGTGATGATGAAAAATGATCGCGTCCGATATCATGGGATATATCCATGGAGCAGAGTAGATGAGTGATTGGATTGATCATAAGGTACGGCGAGATTTACGCCATTGGAGGAATTGGCGAGATGCGTTGTTCCGGCCTGGATAGTGAATGTATAAAAAGCAGGAATCGGCCTTGGTACCTGCATACTCTATCATCATTAAACATTCCAATATGGCTTCCCAACAAACCGTCAAGATCTGCTGCTATGGCGAGAACTGCCAGTGCGAGCAATGCCAATGCCAAAAGGTCGAAGTGAAGGCCACCTGCTCTTGCAAGGACAACTGCACCTGCGAGAAGTGCGAGTGCGCCAAGGCCGTTGAAGTGCCACCCTGCGAGTGCAAGGGCGGTTGCAAGTGCGTCAACTGCCAAGGCAAGAAGCAATCCGGATGCAACTGTGGCGAGGAGTGCAAGTGCGGCTCCGCCTGTAAATGCGGTGAGGCCAAGAAGAGCAAGTGCTGCTGCGGGGACGACTGCAAGTGCGAGTCGTGCGAAGGCCAAAGTGGCAAGTGCTGCTGTGGTGACAACTGCAAGTGCACCAAATGCCCCACCCATTAAATGCGCATTACAATGTATATCTCCAAAGTAACCCTCTACACTTGTACTATTTCATTCCACACCAATAAATTCTACTTCGCAATCATAGTATTTGACGTTTTCCTGTGTTCGCTAGGCCGGAGTGTTTGGCTTTTTCATGTTCCATCGAGTTGCTCAATTATGAATTGATTTTGAATCAAGTGACATAAAAAACGATGCTTCCCAAGGATTTGCTATACAATTTGGACTAGTTTATTAGACTACGGTAGCGCAGCCAGGCGAACATGCTATTAACTACTAGGAAGTGAAGAGTACAAGGTTCGATGACTGAGGCGTAGAGGGAGATTTCAATAATAATAGGGCTTCAATGGCAAAGAGTAGATTTGGAACTAATTTATTATGTCCAATACTTCCGGAGAAATTTACAAGATACAATGGTGGAAGTAATGAGGGTTGGGTATTTCTAATGAATTAGTGGGTAGGACACTTGGTGCACTTGCAGCTGTCACCACAGCAGCACTTGCCGCTCTGACCTTCGCACGACTCACACTTGCAGTCGTCCCCGCAGCAGCACTTGCTCTTCTTGGCCTCACCGCATTTACAGGCGGAGCCGCACTTGCACTCCTCGCCACAGTTGCATCCGGATTGCTTCTTGCCTTGGCAGTTGACGCACTTGCAACCGCCCTTGCACTCGCAGGGTGGCACTTCAACGGCCTTGGCGCACTCGCACTTCTCGCAGGTGCAGTTGTCCTTGCAAGAGCAGGTGGCCTTCACTTCGACCTTTTGGCATTGGCATTGCTCGCACTGGCAGTTCTCGCCACAGCAGCAGATCTTGACGGTTTGTTGGGAAGCCATGTTGTTAATGATAGGTGATACGTGGATTATGAATGCCCTACACTTCCCACCAAGATTCATTTATATACCATCCTATGAATGGGAGAATTCATGCGTCATATTATTGCACCAATCGCATAAACCCCTTCCAGGTGGTCGAAATTTCTTCTACGAATCAATCAGACCAAATCCATATTCGTGCCACCAAACAATCTCGCTGCCGCCCTCCAATTGGGGTGAGGGGATTCTTATTTGGATGAAAAGATGGCCCTTACAGTACAATGGGAATCGGTAACCCCTCTCCCCCCCTGGCCAAATGCTGCATGGGTAGTGTAATACTGCTTCGTGAGTATATTTGGTTATTTCAGTGCATCCTTGATGATGATGATCCGGTCCAGAACTCGTAGGGTTCGTTCGGGTTGATCAACACTGGTTTGTGCAACGGGAAATCAGGTTTCATTTATTTACGATGGTCAAGGGACTTTAGCCTGTTTGTTTCTACATAACGGCCGATGGACCATGACAGAAAAGGTACATACAAGGTTAACGCCCTAAGGGAGGGGGCAGGGTGATTGGCCCGCTTTTCTCCACGGTGATTGTGCCGGTGTATTACTTTCTTGAGCAGTTGGTGCATTCACAGTTGGGGCCGCAGGTGCACTTGGGAGTCTCATATTTCTTGTCGCATTTGCAGTCGGAGCAGGTGCAATTCTCTTTACACCCGCAGACCAACTTGGCCTCTACCTTGTGGCAGTGGCAATCATTGCACTGGCAGTTCTCGCCGCAGCAGCACAGTTTCTTGGGTTTTCCGCTGGACTCCATTCTTGATATGAGTTATAGGTGTACGACGTTCGAAGGGGGGGGGATATTGGAATTGGTTGACTGGGTCGATGACCGGCGGCTTTATAACACCCTCTCTCTATCGGGTCATGCAGTCTGTTGCTGTCACTTGTCATCAGGTCCATTCTCGTATCCAATGGCGAAATTCACTTGGTTCGATGGTGTCATATCACTACCTGCACATTTCCAATGGCGAAACGCGCGCGCCATCCCTGATTGGGCTCAGTCCCTCCTAGTGATGTGACATCACAGCTGCCCCTCCTCATTTGTTAGGCAGAGAAAGGGGCCGCAATGCGGTTCGGGTACTGATTCACGACACGGTGTCGCTTGACGCAACCTGACCAAATATCGAAAGTCACTTACATTAAGCAAGCCCGGTCGTAAATCTGATATCTGGTTCCCTGCTACCCGGATCGATGTAACGGGCTAGACATCGGGATCTTGCGGATGAAGAGTTGGTTGAGCTTCCATCTCCTCTACGGATTCAAATTCCAAGCCTTCTCCCTAACCAGCAAATCTTCCTCGCGACCCGCACATTTCCGGACCACCCACCAAACCGCCCTATGATTAGTTACGGACAGTCCTGTCATAAGTATAAAAATCTCTAAAACCACCTAGAGTTCCCGTTCCCATCCTCCTTCCTGTGCCACTACTCTATAGTTCCTGATCGGTTTTCAGGGCCCCTGGGTTCAAACCGGGTGGCCTTGAATGGTGCCTACTTTGGGTAGTGTAGTGAGGGCTATCCACGATTCACTGCAATAAGCATCGATGCCATTCCATAATATCGCCCCTGCGAAAATCCCCCGTAAATGTTATGATAGTCAAGCGGGCCTATTGCGCTGTGTAACGGATCAACGGTGCTGACGGTGGGCGATCGGCAGCTCCAACCTTGGGTTCAATAGGAGCTCAACCCAGATCTCCAACACTTTACTACGCACTATGCGTTAGAATAGTGGTGTCATAGGTGTTTGGTGATGCCAACTTGGAATTTGCACCGAGATGGAGTTGGCGACCGTAAGTGGGTGCCAGCAATTTTCCAAGGAGCTCCTCGGCTACTAATGAACTCCACCGTCACAGCCAATGGGCCGATCCGAAGAGGGACTTCTAGTTCCCCTTTCGACATTCCGCCACGAGTGCTCGACGAATCCGAAACCCATCGAGTTTCTGGAATGGATGGTACTGGTCGATTCGTGATCTTCGGACGGTGGAATTCTGTCTTGCGTCCTGACCTCTGGATTGGCTCCAATGTATCCCTCGTGATCGGTCAAGGGATTCGCGTGGCGATGGAGATTTGTCCACATCCGTTTCCCCTATAAATTCTCATCGCTCTTCCTACCCGCCCGGGCTCAATTCTCACTTGATGACCTTTTCCACCATCAACACCAACCCGACGGGATCCCTTTGGCCCACCCAGGGCACCGAAATCACATACGAGGGGATTCAAACCCTCATCGCTCATCCCCCGGAAACCCGAGGTATCTTGCTGATAGACGTCCGGGGGAGGGAGGAATTCCTTCAGGGGCATATCCCAACCTCGGTGAACTTACCCTTGGATGAGCTGGAGAAGGCCCTCCACCTGTCTGATGAGGAGTTCTTTCGAACCTACCAATTCCAACCCCCTAAGCCCCACTCGAGGATTGTCGTCAGCTGTCGCTCGGGCAGTCGTAGCACCCGGGCCCATAAGTGGCTACTGGAGGCCGGGTTCCAGTCCGTCCTCAACTACCCTGGCGGCTGGATCGAATTCTCCACCAGGCAACCTGCTCGAGAGTGAGCCACGCAGGCAGGTTGCGAAAATGTTTGAGCAAAGTTTAAGGCTCTTTAGACAAGTTTGAGACCTCTCATGTCCATGGTGCCTGATGTTTTGGTGAAATATATCGAGTAAATCCCAGCCAGGAATTTGGTTGGAATCCTTTACAATTTGTCAACTATGATCCAAGCAACTTTGTTGGATGAATATCTGAGTGTAACTACCAGGTTTACCACCACTTCTTTTGCTTAATGCCACCATACCAAAGGGAATTGCGCTTCCTACCACCCCATATGCCATTTATATATAGCACTATAAAATCATGCCCCTCTGTCATCTCACCCACTACAAGTGTGAGTATTTCATATATAACATGAATCAAGAAGTATTGCTACCTCCGGCTTAATAACCTTAATATACACATGCATACCTGCTGAAATTGATACACTTCAGTTATCTGACATTTATGGCATTTCAGTGGAATGCTTACAAAGCAGCCATTGGCCATGTACAGTTTGTTGCACATACTTCTGCTAAGTGTGTGTGATTGCCATCACTTTTGCTAAGAATACCTGCCAACTGATGTAAGAGAAGTAATTATACTTTTGCATGGACTTTGTGAGACAATGGATTGAGTGTAACTGGAAAGGTCCTAATGACAACCCTACAAAAAATAATTGTGATGATCATGCCAAAAGGCCAACACAAGATCTGAATCCTGTGACTAAGAGGTATTGATGCCATGAGGACACTGTGCAAAGACTTTTCAAAAATAATTGCGCTTCAGATATCACAAAAAACTTGGTCAAAAATTTTCATCACAGCAGTACATACATGGCTGTTGCTTGGTTCTCAGCCAATTCTCCCACTTTCTGATCCTAGACACTCAATCACCTCCTACATTTGTGCACACTGTTTGGTTATTGCCCCTTGCTCATACTCCTTACTTCCTGACTCAAACAATGCTCCTACTTTTTATTCATACAAATTGGTTTATTTGCATTCAAACCTCAGACATAACTTAATTGCCAATTGAACTGACCTATACAAGTCCCATATCCTTACACTAATGCTGAGCCCAACCTCATGCTCAACAAGTAAATACATTAAAATCCACCAGTCAATAAGCACTTCTACTGTAAAACCCTTAATGCATGACTTTGGCAGGTACCCTATGGCTTTATTGCTGTAATTATTAAGTTGTTGCCTAAATATTGATGTCAATTTAGTCACATAGATTGTATTTTACGCCTAGCATTCTGCTCTGACCAATTTTCTTAGTGTGGTTGATGTAGAATATTGTCACCAAGCTATCAGGTATCCAGATTGTGACCTTTCTCAAGGTTATCCAAAAGACCCCAAACTTTGCATATATACTCCTGGAAGCTTTGTTAGCAAGCACTGCACATTTGTTTACTTTACCTTATCAAAAGTAAAAACACCATATTTTTGATCAATAAATCCACATATGAATAATATGTAAATTTTCTAGTTCTCCACATCACTTTCAACACTCCTTACAATAACATGGCAAGCTATGAGCCCCAAGCTTGCTGTCCTCTTGGTGTCTACTTTCCTTTATATCTGTTTCTGCTAGCTTGGAGAAAGACTTTCCATACTACTGTTCAGCTAAAAGTAAAAGATGACTACTGCTACTAAAGGACAATGTTTATGAAGATATTGCTATGGAAACAAAGGCCTTGCCTTCAAAAGATTCTCTCAGTGAATACTCAAGTTAGTTAAGAGTATGAGACTATCAAACTGGCATGTAAACATATCAAGATCTATAATATGCGGGTGCTCTATTACCACCAAAAAAAATTGAGAAACTTCAGCAACTGAAGGTCCACATCTACAATGAAACATATTGATATATGTACTCATATAACCCCAGTCTGCTGTTAGGCAGGCTTTTATATAGGAGGTTATCCGGAATTGCAAAAAAAATAAATCATATTCAATAATTACCAGAGGAGGAATCTACTAAGATCTGTTGCCACTCAAAATAGGGCTGTAAATGCAAACACTGGAGCTGTTAGCCGCCATTCTGCACTCCCAATCAATGGAAGAAAACTGCAGAAACAAGCTCCCAGAGTTGTAAGGATCCTGATTATATACAAGACAAATATACCCACCTGGAGAACAGGTACTTACTAAATGATTTTTAAGGTAAATTCTACTTCTGGAAGAGCACCAATCTCAATTCTACAAGTGTATTATGATACAAAAAATGCAGCTTTATCTGCTGAAGTCAATAGAGGCCCTCTGAGAATAGCTACAAAAACCCTTGTCATTGTTGCATACCAAACATGGTACAGCAAAGAAGTAAAAGGACTTTAACTTCACTGTAAAAGGTGTGAACAGTTCAAAGAAGGTTGTTGCTACTCAAGGAAAACAAAGATGACTATTCTTGATCAATTTTGTGGATCTGAAGCATTAAACAGATGTGGTTCAGGTGGGGTAGGCTATCTCAGCTCAAAGCTGAGCAAAAACTCTTGTTGGCCATATTGCATATGCCACAAAGCCAGTAAATGAGGAAACTTCAGATCAAGTGGAAATGACAAAATGTTTACTCTGTGGCAAGAATCTTGGAGATGTTGGAAGCAACTGGGAGTGCAAGTATATTATGTGGTTTTCACTTAATGATTGATTAAGTGAAAAAGTAGCATTTATGCTTTTATATGGTCTTGGCATAGCAAGATTATAGAATATGCTGAGTAAGGTTCCAAGAATATGTGTGCAAAGATTTGGACTGTTCATACAACTTTGAGAATTTTCATATTGTGGGTACCTGATGTGTTGGGTTAGAATATTCTAAATATATCCTATCCAGGAATTCAGTCAGTGTTCTTTAAGATTTGCAGGTATTGATATAAGTGACCTGGTTAGGTGAATATATAGGTGGAATTATATATTTTTAATACAAATTTGAACCCCAGTAGACAATTATTTTTACCTCATATAAAGTCAGCAATATGAAATCTACTGTCCCTGAGCTTAATATGAACATACAGTGAAGTTGTCTAACAGCACTAGACAGTTGCCTGGAAATTAGGAAACTCCATATCTTCTGTAAGTGACAAAACCTTAACTTTACCAAAACTGGGTGAGTTTTGCTCAAATTAGAAGCAGTGGATATGTAGAATCACCCCTCTTTATTTGCTTATCCACTACTACCTTGGATATTCCATATATAGTTTGAACCAAAAAATATTATGGCCTCCTGCTTGCTGACCACTACAAATTTCTCACACCTGCCACAATTGATATACTTCTATCACCTTAACTTTACAGCTTTTCAGGGTGATGCTTGCAATGATGCCATATACTTTGTATTGCTGGTAACATATACATCTTGCAAACATATGCTTCCTTGCCTCTACTTCTGCAATGAATACCTCCTGAATATCTGCAAAGAACTTCTTGGTATTTAGCCAATATATTCCTTCACCCTACTAGATTCTAGTCCCCCTATAGGTGCATTCTGGCACTTGTTTGGGTGAATTCCATATTGAATGGTGTAGAAATTGACTTGTGACCAAGAGAAATCCAATATACCTGGGTAGAGCTTTCCTAATAAACATTATTGGCATGTTGCACCCAACCCAGCTTTGCATTACTTAACTGATTACCCACACATTGGGGCTGCTTAGCTTCTTAATGCCATAGGCATAGGTGTCTCCATGTACACATCTGTCCTTAGCATTTTCTAACTTTTCCTGGCTGTCCTCCGTGTGCCAACTCATCACATCCATGATGGACTTGAAGGTAATATTCTTGATGAGATTGAGATATGGTAGTACCTGCAACTTAACTTGTCTTTCTATCTCCCCACATGTCCACTCCATAGGAAACTCCCAAAAGGTGAAACAAGGTCCAATATTCTCAACACACCAAGCAAGATGGAGTAGCAAATGGATACAGTAGTAGCAGAGATCTGCACATTGTAGTGGGGTTACAATGACACCCACTGACAGATGTGCTCATTCCCATATTTTCTACTTCCCTCTTTTCTACTACCCTTATATTAGTTTTATCCTATTTTTCTTACTTAATCAGTACTATACCATAAGCTCACTTACTATTGTACCAGCTTACCTTATTGCAAAAGTTATCCCTCACTTTATGCAAGATTACTTGATGTAAGTGCTTCTATATTAGGCAGGTACCTGCTCCAGTACCTGTAACACATGACCAAACTACATCCCCATCCCTACCATTTTCATACCATATATGGTATCTCTATGTTACACAGGTCTCAGAATACTGATCCCTGATTGGTTGGGTGTGCTGTGCCTCTTAGAACCTTCTGGCACCTACTTAGAACATTCTTTGCTCATTCTGATGTCATTGAGATTTCTATTTGACCACAAGAACCTTCTGGAACACCATGATTAGTAATCACTTTGCCAGTGAGAAAAGTATAAAAGGGGGTAATCCCTCATCAAGAATAGTATATAAGGAAGGCTATCCCTCAACAATAAATCATCATCCCTTCTATAAATATACCAACATATTGATCAGTGTAATCACTGCTACCTGCTGCTACCTGAACCTCCAATCCCAGACCACAGGACACTCCCAGACAACTGTGCTGACAGCCAACTGACCTAGGAGGCACTGCTTGTGAGTAATACTCCAGGTAGGTAACACTTATTATATTTGATCCTTTCCCAAATTTGTTCTTCTACAGGCAAAGATACTTTTCTGTCTTTGTAACTATTGACCACAGCTGCATTCTTATCAAGTCCCTGCTGGTGGAGTTTACAGTTGTTTTGACTTTGGAAGCTTTAGTACATTGTCATCTCAATGGATGCTGAACCCCGCACATACTTTTGTTAAGATGCCAACTAGGTTGGGGATTGTAGCTCAATAGTTTTCCCTTGACATGCTTGTAGCTTTATTTTCCATGACATTAGATTAGAGACAGAACCCAAGTATTCCTAGCAAGCTTTTGCAAAATGTCATTGCACCTAGTGAACACTCCGCACACATTACACTTGAGAGGTGTTGGATATATCTCCCTAGGACTTATACACCACCACAACATGCCGCTTTATGTTTGTAGTACAGCTGCTCAAATCCCATCACAAACTCTATGCACAAAAGTTGTAGATGCATTATGTTGGCAATAGTGATCTGCTTCTGGATAAATACTGCTACAATGTCCACATATGACTCCCAATGCTTCCAATGTACTCTTGGTAGAAACAGCTTCACAAGGCCACTTAAACAAATACATATCCAGTTCATCCAGTCCTTGCACTTGTATTGTTGGCTATGAGTATTCATGCTGATTGGAGCCCATGAGAAGTACTTGGGGTAGCAGATTCTCTGTAATATCTTGCCAATACTTTCATATTTCTCCAGTATCTCAAAGGGCTCATTTAGCTTAAAATTCCCCATGTACAGCTTAGTCATCAATATAGGGATATTGCTGAAAAGCAAATGCATTGCTCCCAATGGAAAGCTTTTGCTCCAGCGGATACCCATTATTTTAAATATCTCTGGTTTCTGGTTAATTGCATATTCCAGCCAATGGCTTATAGCTTGCTAACTTCGCTGCAATTGCATGCTGACTTTTTTATGCTCTCTCTGGAGAAAGATGGTGTTCTAAGTGTTGGTGTTTGAGTACTCTAAGAAACAAATTTAAGAAAAGGCCAGCAAAATATCATCATAATATCAGCTGAATTCCAAGTGTCTCAAAATTGACAACTATCAACATCTCCAATATTGGCTCATGAGCAGGCAAGCAAAAAAATCTCCAGGAGGAGACTAGACTAAGCTATCCAGGTTGAACAGTGATTTAGACCCAGATACCAGTGAAGCTACCATTAAGTTTCTGCTCTTATACTGTAAGATAGGTAGCAGATCCAAATTGATGAGAATCAGTGGCCAGCAAGATTTGTTGGTAGAGTACTTGTTTATTGAAAGTCCATCAAGTGTTAAGGCAAAGGCATTGTCATACATATCTTCAAAGTTGCTCTTGCTTCTTGCTGTTTGTCATGTTTGCTATCAAGTATATCTGATATGTTTGCACTTAATTGATACTGAGTCCAGTACTTTATAGATTTGCAATATTTGTTGAACTGCATGAGCTTCCTTAGATGGGGTATTATTGGAATAGATCTGCAGTGTGAAAAATGTTTTCCCCAATTGGTGGTAGATTCCTGACAATTTGGACACCTTGCATTGTTGGCATTTCCTGACGTGAATACCAAGCTACTGTTAAGATATGCTGGTATCAGGACAGTCTCTAGGTCATATGTTCCCAGCCACATGACAGTTTTCCATTTATACCATGAACATGGTGATCTGCATCCCAGGATGATTTTGACAAGTAGTAGTAATAAATTTTCAAAGCCCCCATTACTGATATTAGTGGAAATGTGCACTCCACTAGCCACAACATCACATCATTCACCAGTAAACCAATTACTGGGCTCACTTGACTCCATAAAGTATCATTGGCATATTTTTCCACAGATGTTGTCTCATTGCATAGTGGGATTTTGTTAGGCTCATGCAGGGTACTGTTGTTAGGGAAGATAGGCTCACAATCAATGAGTGAGCCTGCTTCTTCAGAGCTATCACTCTGCATGCCATATTCAGAAGGCTGGGGTGAGCCCAAAGGTGTCACAAACTCTCCTGACTCCGTTTGCACAAGGTGACAAGTACAGTCAGATGCAATTATAGAAGTATCAAGTGGCCAGCAAGATATTGCTGGTGGTAGTGACTGGCAAATGGTCAAATATGACTTGTGTGGCATAACACTGGCTGTGATCCTTGTAATAATTCCTATGTTATTTGCATGCTTCATGGCTGAAAGGCCTACTACAATAGCCACATGGTCTTTTTTCTCTTCTCTTACGGCATTGAGTCAAAGTAGTCTTGTCCATGGGGCAAAAAGTGTGACACTCAACAATGTAATGCTATTATACCACTTTTTTGTCAATACTCATGTGAATTTAAGACAGTCTTGATTTTGAGTCATTACACCTACATGAATGTAAGATTCAATGATGACCTGCCATAGTAAGCATTATAAATAAAGTTGTGGCACCATATACACACATTTATGCAACATTACCTCCCCTTTAGTCTCACTCACTTACATATATATGCCACCAGAAAATAAAGCAAGGTTGTCTGGTTCCCAACAAAACCCCACCACTGACAGCAGCAGAAGAAAAGTTGGACAATAGCTTGCTTTGACATTCAGTGCAACAAGCAGGGCTAGAGCCAAAAAAGGCCCTGTGGACAGTGTACCCACTGAAGGTTATAATGCAGACTTCTCAGGCTCTCAGTCAAGTAGGCAATTGGAAATCTCTGCAGAGCAAAAAGCCGACAATATTGTGGAGGCAGATGTGAATGTAGCAAAAGCAGTACCTTCAGTTGAAGACCATAAGTGGCCATCATAACATCACCACCACCTGTATTAGCAATTATGTTGTCAGCCCATACCAAAGCATTAATGAGGCAACTAGGTGCAGTGGCTGACAGGATAGATGCAAAGGCCCAGAGAAAGCAGGAAATAGTCCAGAAGCAAGATGAGCAGATAATAGGTGTAGAGAAATCAATATCCCAGGTAGAGAAAGCAGTATTCTTACTGGAAAGAAGGAACTCACATATCTCATTGTCACAGCCAAGAATTGAGCCATTTCCCAATGTAGGAGCAGAGGAACACTGTATAGTCTTTGAAGCACAACAACAGTGCCCAAAGATACAGCCCACAGAGAGCCTATCACAGCTTGGGAGGGAGAAAATGTAGTGTGCATACCAAGGCCTAAAAACCAAAAGACATGGAAGATCTGTGAAGTTTTTGATTGCAATGATGAAGAGTGCGCTAATATTCAAGAGGCTGTTGGAAGTCTGGCAAGCCATCACTCTAAGGCCAGCATATCATGGGACCATCAGGAACTCAAGGCCAAGCACAATGTGCTTGACTTGCTCCATGAGCATTATCCTGGATTCAAACAGGCAAACAGCTTTTGGGCCAGCATTGGTATGCTAAGAAAGTATCTCAAGAATAGCAGAAGCTATCAAAGGCAGAAGAACAAGGGTGCCATGGCTAAAAACCAGCGGCTTCCTCAAGTGCCTGTTATAAGCAGGGCCATAAGCTCCAAACTGTTGTAAGAGTCTTGGAGATATTGGAAGTGATTTGGAGAACAAGTAGATTATGTTGTTTTCACTTAATGATTTATTGAATATAAAAGTAGTATTTATACTTTTACCTGGTCTTAACATTACAAGCATGTAGAATAAGTTAAGTAAGGTCCCAAGAGCATGTGTGCAAAGTTTGGGGCTGTTTGGACAACTTTGAGAATTTTCATGTTCTGGGTACCTGGTATTTTGGTGAAAATATTCTAAGTAAATCCCAACAAGAAATTTGGTCAGTATTCTCTAGGATTTGAAGGTGATGATCTAAGTGACTAAGTTAGGTGAATATTTAGGTGGAAATACAAATTTTTACAACACTCCCACTCAGCTAAATGTTCATACTGACTAGTCCTAATTTTGACCTAAGATATTCAAACTTGTCTCTAGCTAATGGTTTGGTAAATATGTCTGCAATCATTTCATTTGTAAGACAGTAAACTAAGCTAACCAAGTTAATCTCTATAGCTTCATGTATGAAATGATGTCTGATATTTATTTGCTTGGTTCTAGCATGAAAAGTTGGATTTTTACCTAATTGTATACATCCTGGATTATCTTGAAATAAAGTAATAAGTGTTTTTTGACATAGGCCTAAATCTGTAAAGAGTTTTCTTAACCATATTGCTTCTTTTGTAGCTTCACAGGCTGCCATATACTCTGCCTCTGTAGTAGAAAGTGCTATGGTTGGTTGTTTTCTTGAATTCCATGAAACTGCTCCTTCACAGTAAAGAAAGGTGTATCCTGTGGTGGATCTTCTGTCTTCCAAATTTTGTCCCCAATCAGCATCAGAGTATCCCACAAGATCCTGTTCTGATTCCTTATAAGTGTATCTTAAGCAGATATCAGCAGTTCCTTTTAGGTATCTAAAAATCTGCTTAACTGCTGCAATATGATCAGATCCATAATTCTGATTATGTTAGCTAACAAATCCCACTGAATATGAGATATCTGGATGTGTTCCAAGCATGCTATACATCAGACTGCCCACCATAGATTGATAAGGAAAGTCAGGGCTTTCAGATGGCACCAAGCTCTCTTGGTTTGGTTGAGTTTTGACCAAGTTAAGGTTTGTCTCCATTGGGGTAGCTGCCGGTTTACAGTCTTCCATTTTGTACTTCTTTAGTATATCTTGAATATACTTGGATTGACTTAGGGTGATAGTCTGGGTACTTCTGTCTATGGAGAACTTACTCCCTAAGTAGTAACTAAGTTCTCCTAGATTGGACATCTTGAACTCCTTAGATAGGCTGGATTTAGTCTCTACCAAGGTTTCTAGGTTATTGGTGGCTAAAATAAGATCATCCACATATACATCTAATAGAACTGGATTTGCTCTATCTGGCTTATAGTATATACTATAGTCAGCATTACTTCTTTTGAAACACAAAGATTCCAAATAAGAATCTATCTTGCAATTCCAGGCTCTTGGTGATTGTTTGAGACCATATAGTGACTTTTTAAGCTTGCAGACCAAATAGGGGTTATCTTGGTCAACAAATCCATCAGGCAGGTCCATATACATGTCCTCATCATGTTCTCCATTCAAAAATGCAGTTTTTACATCCATTTGATGAATAAAAAACTTATATTTGGCTGCAATAGCCAATATTAATCTGATGGAATTAAGCTTGGCTACCGGTGCAAAGGTCTCAGTATAGTCAAGTCCTTTTGTTTGAGAGTATCCTTTGGCTACAAGTCTTGCTTTGTATCTTTCAATTGTACCATCAGCCTTGTATTTTGTCTTGAAGACCCATCTGCATCCAATTGATTTTTGGTTGACTGGTAATTTGACTAAGTCCCAAGTTTGATTTTCCATCATGGCCTGATATTCCTCAGTCATTGCAGATCTCCAAAACTTTGTCTGAGGGCTATTTAGGGCCTCTTTTACAGTCTGGGGTTCATCAATATGGACTGAATAGGCATAGGCTAGGTTTGTACCCTCATGGATAGAGTAATTTGGGCTATTTCTTGTCTGATTGGATCTCCGGGCCTTTGATACTGGAATGATCACTTCTGGGATATTCCTGGGCACTGATTCTGGCTGAACCGTGGTTGTAGAGTCCTCTGGAGTGAAAAAAATGTCATTGCTTTGCTCTGATTCAATCCTGACAGTTGGTGGACTTGAGATCAAATTTTTGTCATCTTCTGATGTCATTTTTTGTGAGAATTTTGAATTTTCTTCAAACAACACATCCCTGGACTTGATCAGCTTCTTTGCTTTGATATTGTAGAGTCTGTATGCCTTACTCTCATTGTAGTAGCCCAAAGATATGCATTTTAAACTTTTTGGCACAAATTTTGACTGATTTCCGGCCAGTTTTTTGGCATATGCTGTACACCCAAATATTCTTAGTTGTTCTGCACTTGGTGTGCATCCATACCATGCTTCAAATGGAGTAGAATCACAAAGTATTCTGTTATAACTCCTATTTTTAGGGTATACAGCAGTGGCAACTGATTCCACCCAAAAATCATAGGGTAATTTTTGATCATGGATCATAGATCTTGCCATATCAATTATTGATCTGTTAGCTTGTTCTGCTACTACATTTTGCTGTGGGGAGTATGGTACAGTAGTCTCTTGCTTTATCCCATGAATTTTGCAGAAGTGGATGAAGAGTTTTGAGGTATATTCACCACTATTGTCAGAGCGTATTTTCTTGATTTTTTCACCAGTTTCTCTCTCAACCATGGCTTTAAACTCCCTGAGCTTAGACCAAGTCTCTTCCTTTCTCTCCATGAAGTAGACCCATGTGTATCTTGTATAATCATCAATAAAAGTGATTAAATACTTCATCCCGCTGTGGTGGTGTATAAGTCCAAGGGAGAGATACATCCAACACTTCTCAAGTGTTTTGTGTGTGGGGTGTTCACTGGGTGCAATAACCTCTGGCAAAAGCTTGCTAGGAATACTTGGGTTCTGTCTCTAATCTAATGTGAAGGGGAATAAAGCCACAAGCTTGTCAAGGGAAAACTATTGAGCTACAATCCCCAACTTAGTTGGCGTCTTAACAAAAGTATGTGCTGGGTTCAGCGTCCTTTGAGATGACAATATACTAAAGCTTCCAAAGTCAAAACAACTGTAAACTCCACCAGTAGGGACTTGATAAGAATGCAGCTTTGGTCAATAGTTACAAAGACAGAAAAGTATCTTTGCCTGTACAAGAACAAACTTGGGAAAGAATCAAATATAATAAAAGATACCTACTCTGAGTATTCCTCACAAGTAGTGCCTCCAAGGTCAGTTGGCTGTCAGTGCGGTTTCCTGGGAGTGTCCTGTGGTCTAGGGTTGGAAGTTCAGGTAGCAGCAGGTAGCAGTGATCACACTAATCAACAAGTCGGTATATTGATAAAAGGGATGATGATTTATTGTTGAGGGAGAGCCTCCCTTATATACTTTTCTTACTGGCTAAGTGATTACTAATCATGGTGTTCCAGAAGGTTCTGGATATCAATAGAAATCTTAATGACATCAGAATGACCTAAGAATGTTCTAAGTAGGTGCCGGAAGGTTCTAAGAGGCACAGCACATCCAACCAATCAGGAATCAGTATTCTGAAACCTGTGTAACATGGGGATACCATATATGGTATGGAAATGGTAGGGATGGTGACACGGGCTGATCATGAGTCACGGGTACTGGCGCGGGTACTTGCCTAATATAGAAGTACTTATAGCTAGTAATCTTACATAAAGTGAGGGGTAACTTATGCAATAAGGTAAGCAGGTGTGATAGTCAACCGGCTTATGGCATAGTACTGATTGGGTAAGACAAATGGGATAAAACTAAAATAAGTGTAGTAGAGATATAGGGAAGTAGAAAATAAGGGAATGAGCACATCTGTCAGTGGGTGTCACTGTCACCCCACTACATCCACCCCCCTCTCAGCTTTGAACTTGGGTCAAAGCAAACTAATCTTGATGTGCAAAATTCCTATGCTTGAATAACTTAAGTTGATTTCCATCAACTGGTGCTCTCAACTGGGTGCTGTCAAGCTCAGATATGTAATAACTTCCATTTCCAATCACTTTGGAAATGAGGTAGGGGCCAGTCCATTTGTTGTTAAACTTCCAACTCCATTGCTTGTCCAAGGTAGAATCTTAGAGTAATACTGGGTCTCCTAGTGATAGTGGTTTTGGCCTTGTTGGGTGTGATTTGTCAAAGGGCACCTTGTTCTTTAGTTGTGTGTCCTTAAGTTGTTCAGCAGCTCTGCTAATATTCAAATCATGGTGATCAAGTTGCTGTATGCAAGTTGCAAGGAGGTCTTCAGTCTGCATATCGGATCTCCAATTCAATGAGTTCCAAGTGACTGTGTTTAACTCAACTGGTAGTATGCAGTCATGTCCATAGAGTAGCTTGAATGGCAATAATCCAGTTGTTCTCTTGGTAGTAATTCTATCTGCCCAGAGTGCTAGATGTAATTGCTGTGGCC
This sequence comes from Basidiobolus meristosporus CBS 931.73, assembly GCA_002104905.1. Lineage (NCBI taxonomy): Eukaryota > Fungi > Basidiobolomycota > Basidiobolomycetes > Basidiobolales > Basidiobolaceae > Basidiobolus > Basidiobolus meristosporus. The sequence goes on from MCFE01000705.1 coordinate 39,672, forward strand.
ACAGTGTTGTGTTATTCTCACAAGTCTTGACAAGAGAGTTCACCAATGGTCCATGTCCTCTCTCTATCATTCCATTGGCTTGAGGGTGGTAAGCTGTTGTAAAAGCAAGGTGTATCTTGTATTTTGAGCACAACTCCTGGATCATTTGGGATGTCATCTCTCCTCTGTCAGCAACAAACTGCCGGATGCAGCCAAATCTGCAGATGATGTCTTCAAGTATAAATCTCCATATGGTATGGCTCTTGTTGTTGGGCAAGGCTTGAGCCTCTGCCCATCCACTAAGGTCATCTCTAGCAACAATCAGGTACTTTTTTGATCCAGCTGTTGGCATGTGGACAAGGTCAATGCCAACCTTTTGCCATAGACAGATTGTGTAAGTAGGATGCAGTGGTTCTTCATAACGCTTGGAGGATCTCTTCTGGCAGGCTACACATGACTCAACAAAGTGTTGGATATCATAGTACATGTTTTCCCAGTAGTACCTCTGAGCTGTAGTATTGTATGTGGCTTCTCGTCCTCTATGTCCTCCTGGTTCTCCTTGGTGGATACTTGTCATGATGTTCAGTTGCTCTTGAGGGGTAGTGACTACTCTTCTTGGCATAAGTCCAGGTTTCACTCGCTTAAAGAGATGATCATCTTTAAGATAGTAGTGGTGTGCCTTCTTCCTGAGTTTTCTAAACTCCTGAATATCCATCCAACTAGGTTTCTTAAGTGTCCTTAGATATTCCTTGATCAGACTCCAGGTAGTTCTCTCTTGGTCTTTGATGGCAATCTGTCGGATCTCTGCGTCAATAATATCATCAAAGTGAGGGTCCAAGTCTTCAAATAATTGTGGTCCCTTCCTGGAGAGTGCATCAGCCACAACATTTGTCTTGCCAGGGATATGTTTGACCTCAAAGTCAAACATTTTCAGCCATGCCATCCATTGGTTTGTGGCATCATCAGGTAGGTCAGGCTTGTTGATCATTCCTATAAGTGGCTTGGCATCTGTCTCCAGGATAAAATGTGTCATGTAGAGTTGTGACTTCAGTTTCCTCAGCATCTTCACAACTCCTGGTAGTTCTCTCTTAATCTGTGAGTATCTTTGTTCTCTAGGAGAGAATAGGCAGCTCTCATATCTGCAGGCATAGCGGTTGCCATCTTCATCATCTTGTCCAAGTAGTGCTCCAGCTCCTATGGGGCTTGCATCCACTGTCAAAATAGGTGGGCATTCAGTGTTTTGATAGTCAAGAGGTCTTAGAGCTGGTGGAGATACTAAGGCCTCTTTCAGTAATTGCATGGCTTCTTCTTGCTCTTCTCCCCAGATAAATGGGGTATTCTTTCTCTGTAGTTGGTAGATTGGTTCTGCTATCTCAGAAAATCTTGGGATCCAGATCCTAAAGAACCCACAAGCAGCCACAAAGCCACGAGCTTGCGTTAGATTTGTGGGGGTAGGCCAGTTGCATATCTTTTGTGTCTTGGAATCTCCAGGTGAGCGACCAAAGGTATTGCATTTTTGTCCAACAATGGATATCTCTGACACACCAAAGCTGCTTTTCTCACCACTGATGGTGAGTCCAGCTTCTTCAATGGCTCCTAATATGGCATCATTGTCTGAAATATGATCATAGACAAACTCTCTGACTCCAGGCATGACTTCAGTGGTGTCCTGGGTTTTTGGTCCTTTGATGCCTATGTCAACAACAAAGACAGCAAGTTTCTCAGGTATAAACTGGTATAGCACATTCACCATGCATCTCTGGAACTGAGCCACAGAGTTTGTAGCCCCTTGGCTGAGTCTTGTCATCCTTAATAGTCCAAATGGTGTCTGTAGTGCAAACATATCTCTTGATGTCTCATCAAGGGGAATCTGGTCATATCCTGAGTAGAGATTGTATGTTGAGTAGATGGAGTGGCCACTAAAGCTTTCTGCAAAGTCATCAATAGATGGAGGTATAGCAGCATCTCTGATAGTGACAGCATTTGCAGGTTGCATGTCTTGAATGAATCGGAGCTTTCCGTTCTTCTTTTTGGTCACAAACCATCTGTTAGCATAGGGTCCATGGCAAGGTACTAGGATACCAGCTTCTATCTTCTTCTTAAGTAGGTCATGCACATCAGCTTGGTGTCCTCTGGGCAGTGGGTAAGGCTTAAATGACCAGGGTGTGTGAGGCACTGTATGAATCTTGATGGGTTTTTCAACCGATGTCTTTAAGAGTCCCATCTCCTTGTCATTATATGAGAAGACCTTATCATGCCTTTTCAAGGTCTCCTTAAATAATAGTATCTACTCTGGTGTAAGGTTTCCATCACCAATGATAAGTTGCTTAAGTCTCTCAGGTGTAAGTTGTATATCATCTGGTGTTTCATCTGGTGGTCTAATGTAATCAGCAGGTCAAGATCCATCAGTCAGTGGGGTAAGTGATGGTCTAATCTTCTGTTCTACTGTCTTGTATTTTGTTTGAACCATAGCTGTTTGCTCCTGTATACCTAATGAGCAGCTCCAAATGTTGGGGTGTATATTGTCAGGCTCCTCATCTTCTTCCATAATAAAATGTGTCTTCTGGCAAGCAGTATGTGTCCTCTTATTGTTGGGTGTTACACCACAGAAGGTTGACTGTAGTCCTGGGTTAGATCCTTGTATGGTGTACCATACTGACCCATTGGAATAGTTGGTAGTTGTAGCCTTAGTACTGGTCTCCCATGGTCTACCTAGCAGAAGGTCAAAGTTTGCCTTCTGGCAGATGAAGAGGGGAAGCCAGACCTTGATTCCTTGTACCTCAATAGGGAACTTGTGTACTACACCATAGAGTGGACTAGATCCTGAGTTTGCATCGGTCATGTTCCATCCAATATTTCTATCAGCAGGCAGTAGCTCCTTGCTTTTAAGTGTCTTCCAGAAGTCTAGCGGCATAACACAAATCTCTGAGCCACTGTCAATATGGCAGTCAACAGGGTCATCATATATATACCCTTTTACCACAGCAGTTGCAACTGAGTAAAAGGTCTTATATTCAGTAGTGTTGTCATCATTTTGGTGGTCTTCATGGTTTGTCTGAGTTATATGGGTGTCCATATGTTCAACAGCTTGTTGTCTTGTTCTAAGCTGCTCATCAAAGGTCTTCCTAACAGATGGGGATACACTCATGATTTCTCCAACCAACAAAGTGAGGTTCTGCTTCAGCAGCTTCTCAGTAATCAGTTGAGGGCTTGAGTAGCTTGCTATCTTTGAGGTCATCTGAAAGTGAGGCAATAGATCTTGGGTGGGCAGCATACTAGGCCTCTTGTCAATAACAACTTCAGGTTCTTCAAAGCGTGGTCTTCTAAGGATGGGCTTGGCAGGTTCTTCAGGGAGGTGTCTTTTGGTAGCAAAGGCATCAACTTCATATTGTCTGTTGTCAGGGCTGCTTGGATTCACTTTATGAGTCCCAATAGGGGCATCAACAGTAATCTTTCTGGTTGCTGAGTCAGATTTCTGGAAAAGGGCTCTCATCCCTCCTCTTTGGAAATTAGTGGGAATCCTTCTTCCTTCCTTGTCTGCAAGCATTCCATCAGCATCAAACTGTACTGCTCCTTCTCTGAGTAGCTGACTAAGCTCTGAGCATTCTTGTCTGGCATGCTGAGTAGAGTGACACCAGATGCAGTGCCTGGGCAAGGGTCTTTGTCCCTCAGTAGCAACCTCAGCTGAGCCATTAATCTTGAGGGCTAGCTTCTGTAGCTGTTCAGCAAGTTGGTCAATTCTGTTGGTAGTGTAGGTCTGATTGTCAGCAGCAGCACTCCTTGGCTCCTTGGTTGACTGGTCTGGCAGATTAGATGTCAGGAGTCTCATAAAGGTAGAAGTTTGCTTTGCCTCTAGGAGAACACGTTTCATCTCTGCAAAGCAAGGAATGCCAGACTTGTCATCCTTGGCTGCATGTAAGTCAACTTTCCTTGCCAAGTCCTGGGGAAGCCCTTGTGCAAGGTAAAGTGTCATGGTAAACTCAGTTATAGCCTGGGACTCTAGGAGTGGCTTGGCCATATCTTCATACTGTTGAATGAACTCTTCAAGTGTAGCTTG
>MCFE01000706.1:0-43418 GCA_002104905.1 Basidiobolus meristosporus CBS 931.73
CACATTTCTCTCAGTGAATGTCTTCTTGTATGAATACACTGTGCATTAATAGGGTCATGCTTAGGTATTTCACCTATCATCTGTTTTCTCCTTTGTATGACTTTTCTCTGTATTTATTGGCTATATGGTGATTCTCTTCAGATATCCAAATATATGCACTACCCACACTGTGGTTTGATTAAGTATCTCATTGTAGAGCATCTGCTTCCTGCTAAGTACACCCATTCCTTGACTTCCTAAAAATTGTAACATATCCTAATATCTGACAATTGTCTCTTATATGAGCTGAGTCTGCAATATATTTCTCCCTCTACTGAATTTAGGATGATTCTCTAGCCAGATGCTTTGTGATGCCTACTTCCTGCAAATGGCCCACTAAACCAGATGGTGTTACCCTCAAGGTCAAATAATGCTTGAAACTGCACATAGTATTCATTGTACCTGCCAGAACAAAAGTGCCTCTGCCCTCTAGGAGGTCCATTAATCCCACGTGGGAAGATATCTAATATACTCCTGATATGGAACCTATTCCTGAGCACTTTGGAATATGGAAGCCTATTGGAGCTTCTGAACCTAGTATTCCAAGCATGCTCTAAGTCATTCATACCCTCTGCAAGGTGGTTCTCCATTGCTGTCAGATGTTAATGAAAGCTTCTAGAGCTTTTGTTGCCATGGGTGGTGGACAAAACCTTGTTGGCCAATAGTTCTTGTACTAGCACAGTAGCTTAACAAGGGATCTCCTTAAAGAGATTGGGGTTGATGGTCCACAGTACTTGGTATAGAGCACTTCTGATGTGTTAAAAAGAAATCTAGTGCTGGTGATGGGATTGAAGTGAAAACACATCAATTTGTACCTGCATTTGCCATTACTCCTGACCATCATCAAGTTACTTCTGGTGAAATGACTGATGATTACCCTCATCAAGTGCCTCTATTACCAGAGCCTTTGGCAAGTAAAAGAACACATCAGCATGTGGTACTTTAGGCTGGTTCAGTAGCATCATACATAGCAACTCAGCTCTGCCAAGATGCAGCATTGCACTCATTAACTAGGAGGCAAAATACTGATTACAAATACACAAGTAGCCAAGATAATAGTCAACAAGGAAGCAGTTCAGGTGAGATAAGTGAATCACTACCAAATGCTTCAGTAGTAACTGCTGTGAGGAAAAAACTTAGGAGAAGATGATGCAATTGCATTGAGTTGCTATTATTTGTCATGATCCAAACACATTTTTTTGCAATCCAAGTTAAGCCATTCCAAATCATTGATCACTAAAATTTGATCCATGCAATACCAAGGTCATCTTGCATTTCAGACAGAACTTGATGAATAAGCACCCTGCATATATATACATCATCTGTAAAACTAGTGAAGCTATTTAATTTGTGCTGCTCCTATTGAATTGGTTGTGTGCTTGCTATGACACCTTTTCCATTCACTAGGATCAGTGATTTACTTACTCAAAGGGTAAAATTAGATATTTGATGGCATATCAGGCAGCTTGTGTATTGATCAATGAGCCAACTGGGTGCTGACAGCTTCAGGATACTTTTGACTAATCAACCATTGACATACCATGCAAGTAAAGAGATGGTAAGCAAAATGATAAGTTTTAAATTAGTATATAGTGTGATATTCATTTATTTCCATTTACTTTAAAGAAACATATCCAAATACCAGATTTTACCTACCATAATAGCGGCATCCAATTGGGCACTTGATGCAAACCTTACAATTGAGCATAATCATCTGTGACAACCTCATTGTGGCAGATTGTGCCACATAGTGCAAAATTGTCCAAGTGCAATTCTTTGTACTGGTAGCAACAGTTTCACATATATATAAGTCTGCAGGCAATTGCAGCAAACTTAGCAAGCTTTAAGCCATTGGCTAGAGTATAATTTAGTTGGAAACTAGATATACAAAAGACACTGAGTGTCTGTTGAAGCAAATGCTATCTACTGGGAGCAATGCATTTGCTTTTCAACAATATCCCTATAATGCTGACCAAGCTGTGTATGGGGCATTTCAAGCCTTATGAGCACTGTAGGATTTTGGTGAAACTTGAAAGAACTGGCAAGATATTAAAGTGTATCAGCTTTTCTAAGTACTTCTTGCAGGCTTCGATTAATACTCATACACATATGCAACAATACAAATGCAAGAACTGGATGAACCAGAGAAGTATTGATTCAAGTGGCCTTCTGAAGCCATTCCTACCAAGAGAACATTGGAAGCATTGGGAGCTATATGTGGACCTTGTAGGAGTAATACCAAGAAGCCAATCACCAGTGACAACTTGGCACATGCACAGTTGTTGTGCAAGGAATTAGTAACAGAATTGGTGCAACTACACCACAAACATATATCTGAATGCGTAGATCACTGCTGCTAATGTATCCACTCTCTACTCCGTCTTGCTTGATGTGTGGAGAATACTGCACCTTACTTCACCTTTTGGAAGTTCCTTATGTAGCAGATGTGTGGGGAGGTAGGATGACAAGTTAACTTGCAGGGACTACCATATTCTGATCTCATCAAGAAAATTGCCTTCAAATTCATTATGGCTGTGATGAGTTGGCCCATAGGTAACAGCCAGGAAGAATTGGAAAATACTGAGTCCAGATTAGCAAATAGGGACTCCTATGTCTATGACATTAAAAAGCTAAGTAGCCATAATGTATGGTTAGTCAGCTAAGTAATGCATAGTTGGGTTGGGTGCAACAAGCAACTGATTTTTGTTAGAACAACTTTACCAAAGTATGCTGGGTTTGTCTTGGTCACAAGCCAAGGTTATTATTGCTCAATACAGTGATTCACACAACAAGAGTTAGAGCAACCTATAAGGGGCACTAGAATCCAGCTGGGAGAAGGAAAATATTGGCCAAATGATACTTAAAATTCTTGGCAGATATTCAAGAGGTATTCCTGGCAAAAGTGCCAGCAACCTAGCGTATGTTTGTAAGATGTATATGCTACCAGTAATACAAGATATGGCAACTTTACTAGTATTATACTGAATGGCTGTATGGTTGAGGAGATAGAAGTGTATCAATTGTGGCAGATGTTTATGTATGTAGAGATTAGTAAGTAGGAGGCCATAGTTTTCTTGATTTGAACCATACTCAGAATACGCAGGTAGTAGTGAGTAGGTAAATAACAGGGGTGATTCTGCACTAGGTATAGAAATTGCGCAAGGGGAGGTAGAAAAAGGAAAAACCATTTGGTAAATTGGTACAGAGACATTATTTAGAACTTGCGGCAGGCTGCCCTACTGCTATTATATTGCCATTAGCAGCTCACAATAAGGCTGTCAAGCACTATCAAGTTTCTATTCATATAAGATAATTGGATTTACCACAGGTTAGATCTGCTCAAGCAGATGTAGAGCTCTGTCAGACACAATGCCATGCAACACTTGTCAAACAACAGCCTAAGCACCTATAGAAATGCTGGACTATATGTTATCTTCAGCAGTTAAAAATCTACTTAACAATTCTAGACTAGTTGTAATCATTTGGGACTAACTGACGGCTCTAAGTTTGCCACTTTTTTCAGATCTATGATCCTATGATTATTCCTATCTAGCCAAGGTCAAATTAACACTTTTACCAAACATTATGTACTAACAATGATACTTTTACAAATTGCTGCTGAATGTGAGAAGCCCTCCTTACTTAGTGTTACAGCTGTAGTACTACTACAAAGGCATAAATACTGAGCTTCTTTTAAACCAGCAACAGTTAAGCTATTATCACTATTTCTTGGTAGGCGTCTTATTTCCAAATCACTTCTTAAATTGCAGCAGATTATGAGCCCCAATTGCCTCAATATACTCTCAAGATGACTTCTACCAGCAATCAGAATAAAATAACCATCTTCCCTGTAAAGTTGAGGTTTGATGGGAAGAACTACAGACCTTGGAGATACAAGATATCATCCTACCTTGAGAAAAGAAAGCCTCGGAATATAGTTACAGGAAAAGAAGTTGAGCCTAAAGGAACAGCAGAAGAAGTGGAGAAGTTTCAAGAGAAGGATAGAAAGGCCTTCAATGCCAATGCATCAATGTGCAAGAATACTTTATTGGACAAATCCATTCTTCAAATACTGCCACAGCAGCTTTAGAATATTTGAGAAGATCTTTAGAGCAAAGTCGGTACCAAGCAAGCTTTATTTAAAGCAAAAGTTCCTCAGCATGAGGAAGAAGCCAGATGATGACACACTACAACTTATTATCAGAATGGAGAGACTCACAGACAAACTTCACTGCATTAATGCCAGTGGATATGATGAAGAACAGATACACCATCTGCTTTGCTGCCTACCAGACAAGTATGAGCAGCTCTTACTTTTTTTTGAAAGCAGGGAAGAGCATCTGACTTTAGACTGTGTCAAAGGAAGACTTCTTCATGAAAAACTCTGATATATTGATCAAGCAGACAAGATGAAGACAATGCTTTTTTCAGCTTAGAAAGGCACACAGAAGCCAAGGGAAAGCAACAAAACCGAAGAAAACCTGGCTCTTTTATCTACTGTTAGAACCAGGACACTGGATAAGAGAATGCAAGAAGAAACAAGTAGATAAACAACAGAAACTGGAGCAGGTAAACCATATAACTTCTGATGAGCAGTAACTCATAATGTACAAGCAAGTGCAAGTAACCAAAAAATAAATGGTTTATCAACTCTGGAGCATCACAGCAAATTTGTGGTATTAAGGAATGGTTCAGCAACTTAAAGACTGTTTGCATAAGAAAGTTTTATCCAGGAGACAACTCTCCACTGTAAGCTACCACCAATGGGTCTATACTGCTAAATATGAGTGATATCTCAGGGGCTACAAGAGCAAAACTAACTGACGTACTCTAGGTACTTGGAATAGCTAAGAACCTACTCTCAGTCAGTAAAGCTGCTCAGGGACTGAAATTAGCTTTTACTGATCTGAGCTGCTTAATCCTGAGTGAAAATGGACAAGAAATGGCTTTGGGAATCAAAGACCACAATATTAAGAAGTTACAATGCAAAATCTTTGTTCTTGAGTGTGGCAAAATTGCAGAGACTGAGGAAACTAACTGGGAGACATGGCATAGGAGGCAACAACACATTGCGGAACAGAAAATGAGCTAGATGGGGAAGAATCAACATGTTTTGAGCCTGTACTGGTCAATTCAATCAAGTTGAGTGATTGAAAGGGATGTTCATGTGGTAAATAAGCTAGGCAATGCTTCAGGAACTCAGGAGGCATCCACACAAGCAGGATAATGGCTATTATACACTCAAACATAAGTGGGCCAATGAGAACACTGTTCTTTGGAGCCAAGAGATACTCTATGTTCTTTATTGATGACAAGACAAGATTTATATGGGTGTACTTCTTCAAAACAAAGTATCAGGCTTTAGAGATGCTTAGGCACTTCAAGATCATGGCTGAGGCACCAACTGGGAGTAAATTGAAGGTACTACAAAGTGATAATGGAGGGAAACACTGCACAAAGGGGTTTGCAAAATACTGCTCACCAACTGGTCTACTTCAGCAGACCACTGTTACACATACTCCACTGCATAATGGAGTAGCAGTATGTGCAAGTAGTACAATAGCAGAGTTGGGAAGATATAAGCTATATGATTAGGGAATGAACTAAAGGTTTTGGGCTGAATCTGTTGCTACCACTGCTTACAGTAAGAATAGTTGCCCAACAACATCACTATGTGAATCCACAATCTTTGAGGCGAATGCAGGCAAAATAGCTAGACCTCCAACATCTCAGGATCTTTGGCAGTGATGTTTTTTACACATCCCTGAAAGAAAAGCTCTCAGAGTTGGAACCAAAGAGTAGAAAAGATATCTTTCTGGGGTTTGGTGACAATATTGAAGGGTATAGAGTGTATGATGACCAAAGTCAGAAGCTGATCAAGAGCAGGGATATTGTATTTGAGGAAAATTTAGATCAGAAAGCCATTGAAATCATTGTCCAGCTACCTGATGATGTAATCAATATTAATGAATAAGATATATATCTAACTCAGCCAGATGCAGAAAATAATTCTACCACTTTCAGATCTGAGCAGATCATCATTGTTGGGAGATCTACCAGAATAAAAAGTGCCCATTGACTTTTGTGGCAGACATCCAATGATCATGAAGAGGCTTATCTTGCCTTGTGTGCTAAACCTCAGAATCTGGATCAGGCAATGCAAAGTCCAGATGCTATTATGTGTCAATAAGCCATGCAGGAGGAGTACCAAACACTGATCAAGGTAAATAAGGGAACTAGTATATATACCCCATGTGAGAAAGCCAATAGGTTTTAGATTGGTCTACAAGACCAGGATAACCTCAAATGGTAATGCTGATTAGTACAAGGCTAGATTGGTGGCTAAAGGCTATTTTGAGATCCAGGGACTAGACTTTGAGGATATCTTGCTCTGGTTGCCAAGTTTAACTCTATTAGGATAGTTCTAGCCCTGGCAGCTGTACATAGTCTAGATCTACATCAAATTACCATCAAAACAGCTTTTCTCAATGCAGATTTGCAAGAAACTATATATGTGGAGCAAACAAATGATTTTATCAATTCAAAAGGCGCCCATAAGGTGTGCAGACTCAGGTAATTGCTGTATGGGCTCAAGCAAGCACCTGGAGTATGACATAACAAGATTGATACATATCTAGAGGAAATTGGGTTCATTTGTAGCACTACAGATTACAGTTTGTAAGTGAAACAGCTCAAAGAGGGTATAATCATTCTAAGTCTTTAAGTAGACAACCCAACAATAGCTACAAGTAATCAGGAGGCACTTAAACAAGCAAATTGGATCTCTTCCAAAAGCTTGAGATGCAAGATCTTGGAAACTTGAGCTATTTTCTAGGAATTCTAGTCAAACATGGCATAACTATGCAAAACACTATACCAAATCAGTCCTGGCACTTCAGGAACACTCTTATATGCTTCAAAGTGGAGAATTTCAAACCTGCAGTTACCTCTATGGACAATAACTTGAAATTGAGCAAAACCCAACCAATTTTAGTTAAAAACAGCTCAAATATGGTACAAGACATTCCCTATAAATTGATGGTTGTTACCCTGATATACCTGATGGTGTCTACATGTCCACATAGTTCAGTAGCAGTTGGAATAGTCTGTTAATTCTTGCAGAATTATGGATCATTTCAAATTAGAGCTGCTTGATGGATTGTTGGATATATCAAATTATTTCTGCATCACTCTTTTGACTGCTTCATCATCACCCATTCAGATTCAACTTAATACATCTAAATCTGTCTGATAATGGTCTGCTGATTCAATTGCTGACTGAAGCTATTGATTTGATAGATAATACTGATAAACTCTAAGGGTACCAAAGTTATTTAAAGACTTAGTTGTTATATCAGATGAACCAACATGAATTTACAAAGATAATCCAAGATGTATGTCATTAGCTAGAAATCCTACTAATAATGCCAGAATTAGGAACATATATTCCCAATACCTCATGTTGATGGTAGCTGCATAAAATAATTTGGTAGTGTTAGTTTACTGCCCAAAAGACAAAATGGCAGTATATACACTAACAAAGCCACCAGCTAGGCCACATTTCAGGTATCTCAGAGAGGAACTAGGATTAAGATATTATTTAGTTGAGGGGGAGTTTTGAAATATCAGACAATTTGGTATTATTCAGCAGCTAAAAACTTAACAATTCTGCACTAGTCTTGGTCACTATAGGACTAGTCTACAGCCCTAACTTTGCCTTTATCTTTCAGATCTATGATCCCATGATTATTTTACTATGTTCAAGATCAAGTTAGCACTTTTACTCACCATTATGTACTAACCCTGACACTACTACAAAATACTCTTGAATGTTGAGAAACTCTCTTTACTTAGTTTTACAGCTGTATTACTCCGCAGCATTGTGTTCTTATTCATCACAGTGACTCAATTCTAGGCTCTGTGGTCAATACAGATCCCAAATGTTCCATCCTTCTTCTTTACAAGTGGCTCTAGTGGTCCCTACATTGAGTTGCCAGGTCTGATTTATCCTTACTCCAATAACTGATCAATTTGTTTCTCAATATCTTCCAGTTCCAATGAATTCAAATATAATGAATAAGCTATGAGAGACATCAGGGTATATCTTGTCAACACTCTGTATGCACTGTAACTTGCTAAGTTGACTTGTGTCACACACACAGGAGTAGGTCAAGTCAGAATGCAGTCTGGTAGGTCAGTGCTCATAAGTCTCAAAGTCCCTTGGGTTCTTATAGTATGGGTTCTTCAGTTAATAGATGGATTACAGAAAAGTAACTTGGTCTGTTCAGATACATAGTTAAACTTAAAACTTACATATACTTAGGCATGTAGGTCTGCTTCATGGCTGTTATTCATTGTTCCTGCTGGCTAAGTAATTAAGCTGATTAGGTGAGAATTCTATTAGCAGTCAAAGCTGAGGTTAATGTTGTTATGATCTACTGCTTGAGCATTTAAGCAACATCAGTTTTTAGTCAATTTATTTAGTTTTATGCTTAGCTATCAGCATATCTGTGTTAGCTTTGAAATCAGTCATATCAGGTGCAGGTGAATCAGCAGATCCTTATCATACAGAAAAAGGTATTTCAATTAGAACTTAATGGAGTAATGATAATGCAATCAAATGAGTCATCAGCTACTACCTATATTAGGTAATACAATTAGTCCACAATTGATCTGGCAAGATATATAAGGGCCTGCTGGAACCTTGATAAAGAACAGAACAAGTTTTAGTGAATTCAATACTAGTTAAACTCCCTATTGCTCTACAACTTCTTCATTCAGACTTCTGATAATATGATGGATATTCATATAATTCCAGCTTTAGGGGCAAACTGGACTGACATGAACTTATGTGATGCTTGTGAATCAGTGATAATCTTTGCAGGAAATGCACTTATTCCTCCATTCAACTATAATAGCTTCCACATATTTGAGGCATTTTGGCAAAAGTTTTTGGCTGTTGTATTCTAAGTGAGTTCCAACTCTTCTTCAATATCCTCTTCATGTTACTAAGCTCAAGGGCTTCAATGTGGCCAACAAATCTGCTGGCTAGAGTGCATCTCTTCTCTGAGGGCAGTTCTATGAGAAATGCTTTGGTGGTAGTAATTAAACAAAATCCTGTATTCTTACATTGTTTTGAGGTGGAATTCTTTTTCATAGCATCTATTTCCATTGGAACTGCTCCTGATTGTCTGCTTTCATATTTATTAACGCCTTTCTGATTAGTCATCATAGGCTTTCCAACTCCAAGCCTGGCTTATTTATAGTCAATAGCAATCTTGATGGCATCACAAATAGTCTGAGGCCTTATATAGCACACTTCCTTGAAAATTTTGACCTTCTGCCCATTGTTGTGTATTAAATATGATCAAGGGGCACCATTCTTTCAACTTGCTGAAATAGGCATTTATAATCATATGTAATTCTTCAGCCATTCCTTGCTCTCTGAGTGTATTTAGTTGCCAGCTTAGTAGGGTCCTCTGATGTGGAGGTTCAAAACATCCTGAGTTTCTGGCACAAACTCATCCTAAGAAGAGATAGTAGAGCATTGCATTATGGAGGCTCACCTGATCTTGCAGTAGTAACACTATAAAAGAGTATTTACCAGGTAAGCCATCAGGAACCTGTTTGGAGAATATTATAATACCAGTAACTTGGAATTAGTGACCCTCTTAACAATCTTGCAATGGGATCACAATGGCATTTAGCTAATTTTACTGCCAAATAAAGTTACACAACTTGACAGGGGTTGATTGGTGCTGTAGCAATAATTGCATGGCATTGTTGCGGTCTTGATACACTCTACAACAATTTTAAATGGATCTAACCAGCCAGTACATCCAATTGCCTTATATGGTAAAAGCTTGATGGTGTTTTGACAGCTTCTTTGCAAGTCTCTGATGGCCTTATTATAGCAGTATGGTGGCCTACATCAAGTTCTGTGTAAAGTATTTCCTTTTTCTACCTTGCCTTGTGCAGTTCATATTCTACTGTAGATTCACCCATTTTTATTTGTTCACCCACTGCTACCTTGGGTATTCCACATATAGTCAAATCAAAAAAAATTATGGCCTCCTGCTTACCAATCTCCACAAATGTGCACACCTGCCACCAGTAGAATACTTTTACTACCATAACTTTATGGATTTTTAGTGTGATACTTGCAGAGTTGCCACTTACCTTGTATTGCTGGTAACATAAACATCTTGCCAACACATGCTTGGCTGCCTCCACTTCTGCCATAAATACCTCCTGAATATCCGCAAAGAGCTTATCAATATTTAGCCACTATACTTCTTCTTCCTGCTGGATTCTAGTCCCCCTGATAGGTGTGCTCTGGCTTGTGTTTGTGTAAGTTCTTTATTGAATGATGTAGAGGTTGACTTGTGACCAAGAGAAACCCAGCATGCTTGGTAGAACTTTCCTGATAAAAATTAGCTGCTTGTTGCACCCACCCAACCTTGCATTACATTACTGATTACCCATGCATTGGGGCTGCTGAGCTTGTTAATTCCATAGGCATAAGTGTCTCTATATGCAGATGTTCTGATCTCTGCATGAATGTGCATGTTAGATTAGTTTTTAATCCAATCATTATATTTATGTTTGGCCCATTAGTATATCAGTGTTATCTATCAGATCAGTAATATTGGTCAGCAGATGAATTGGCAGATCCCTATCATACAGAAATAGATATATCAAGTACAATCTAATTGGGTGATGATGAAGCAAGCAAATGAGTCATCAGCCACATCCTACATTAGGAAATACAATTAGTCAGCAATTACTCTGGCAGAGTGTATATAGGGAGCTGCTGGAACCTCAATAAACATGAGTTCAAGTTTTAGTGGGTAAAATACTAGCTAAACTCCCTATCCCACTACAACTCTTATACCAAGACTTGCAAAATTGTTAGCAGCAGCAACTTGAAACCTCCCCCCTGATGAAAGAAGAAGCCCCCCTCAAGATGTCAGAAAATCAAGAATGGAAGAATGCTCTGCAGTAAGTCCTGGCCAAACAGCAACAGTTACTCCAGATCCTTAGCCAGCAGCAACAAGGAATGACTACAATATCACAGAACCAGTAAAACCCTGTTAAGGTCAACTGGTACCATAATAGAGTCGATGAAAACCTTGGACCTTTGCTCTTCCAGATTGAGGAAGCTTTCAAGGCTAAGGGAATTGCTCCAGAAAGCAAGTTGCATTATGCAGCTTCTTAGCAAATGCAGCTTTATAGTGCTACCACAACAAGATCCAGTTAGCCACTATGATAGGATGCTCTACAATCTCCACCTGGGAGGAGTTTGGGTCACAAGTTCAGGATGCTTTTAAACCCCCACACCAGCAGACACTATAGACAAAGAGGCTAAAGACACTGAGACAGAAAGGCATGGTTCAAGAACACATCCATGAGTATAGATGTCTGCCTGGACAAATTGAACAAACAGACCCCCTGGATCAAGTGAAATACTTTATTGATAGGTTGAAGGAAAGAATGTTCATGGAAGTGAATTGTTGGAGACCTCAGATCATTGAAGCAGCTATAAAGATTGCCATGGACTATGACTCAGATATGTTTCAAGTTGGGAAGCCCACAATGACTAATCAGAGTGGCAACAATCTCTATGAAAGAAGACAATCAGAAGCAGCACCAAAGGAAATAGAGGCTGTGTAGAAGATTCCTACTCCAGAAAAATGTAAGCAGAAAGGACTTTGCTTTAATTGCCATCAACAAGGACGTATTGCAAAATACTGCCCTCAGAGAAGAAATGGACACCAGTCATTAAGAACCTTCATCCATATTGAAGCCCTTGAGCATAGTAACATGGAGGAAGCACTTGAAGAAGACCCATAACTCACCTTCCATATGACCAAAGAATACCTCAAATGACCTCACACTTAGGAAAGCTATTATACTTGAATGGAGTAATCAATGGAGTATCTGCCAAAATCATGATTGACTCAGGAGCATTGCATGAGAGCATATCAGAGCAATTTGCTTTGAAAGCTGGAATCAACCTGGTACCCACTAAATCAACTTCAGTCTCAACAGCAGATGGGAACTCTTACATAATCACTTGTACTAGTTGGCCAGTAAGAATGAAGATCAATGTCTATGAAGAAGATCTACTGGCCTTGATATTTGGGAACTGTGAATCTGGCCTTGAGCTTGGAAAAACCTGGCTATTTTGTTGTAATCTATCAATCAACTAAAGAACCCATGCTACTCAAATCCTGAAGGACAACACAACCTATGAGCTATTACCCACCAGTCTGGATTTTAACTTGGTCAATTCTAGTGTAAGTGAAACAAATGAACTTAGCAGGACACAGTTCTGTAGAGCACTTAGACAAGTACTCAGATGTTCCTCATGCTGATATTACAGGAGGACTCCTCTACTGTAGCACCCAATAAGGTTCAGACTCTTTTGAAGGAATATTCAGTTGTTTTTCCAGATGAATTTGTTAGCCTACCTCCAGCCAGAGACATGGATCATGCCATTGACACAGGAAACAGCCCCCCAGTGAGTAAGACACCTTACAGAATGAGTCCATTGGAGTAGGAAGAGATCAAGAGACAAGCAGATCAACTATTAGAGCAACAATATATCAGACCCTGCAAGTCACCTTAAAGAGCACCAGTACTTTTTGTGGAAAAAAAGGATGGAACACATGGGATGTGCATTGACTACAGAGCCTTCAACTCAGTAACTTACCTTAGATTGTTGAGCTTTTGGACCAACCCAATGGAGCCACCATATTCAGCAAGATTGACCTTATGTCAGGATACAACCAGATTAGGGTGAGTCCAGAAGACATCCCTAAAAAAGCATTCAGGACCGGATGTGGATATTACAAGTACTTAGTCATGAGTTTTGGCCTTACTGATGCCCCAGCAACATTCATGACCTTGATGTAAACAGTCTTCCAGGAATACTTAGACAAGTTTATGGTAAACCACCTGGATGACATTGATATAAAGAAAAAGAGAAGAGGACCACTTGGTGCATGTTGAGAAGATCTTCAAGGAGCCAAGAAAGAACAAGCTGCACAGCAAGCTAGCAAAGTGTGAATTCTTGAAGGAACATGTTGAATACCTGGGACACATAGTGACTAGCACAGGAGTGACCTCAGACCCCAAGCAAGTTGAAGTCATCAAGAATCTGAAGCAGCATGAAAGCATATCAGAACTCAGATCATTTCTTGCAGTGGTTTCCTATTATTGGAAATTTGTCAATTACTTTGCAAGTATTGCAGCCCCTTGAACTGATATTCCCAAGAAAGACAACCCTATGAGGTGGGATGTGACCTGTGAGGCTGCATTTGAGATACTCAAGAATGAACTTCCTGAGCTGCAAAGCATAAGAATCCCAGACTTCAGAAGAGAGTTTACTCTGTTCACAGATGCTTCAGACTATGCAATCAGTGGTGTACTGAGCCAAGAGCATGAGGAAAAGGACTACCAAAATGCTTTTGAGTCCAGGAAATTAAACCCAGCAGAGGAAAACTATCCAGTGCATGAGAAGGAGCTGCTTGCCATAATGCACTGCTTGAAGACCTGGAGATACTATATTGAAGGAGTCAAGTGCACTGTGAAGAGTGATCACACCTCACTCAGGTAAATATTTACTCAGAAGGTACTCTTCAGAACAATGACAAGATGGAGTGAATACATTCAGCAACTTGACTTGGAGATTTTCTACTTCCCTGGGAAAAACAACATGGCTGTTGATGCCTTATCAAAACTAGAACAAGTTGCACAACTCAACCTGGTGCATGAATCAGATTGGTCTAGCTTATTACCAAAGTACTTGGAGGACAAAGCCATTCTTAATGAGATGAATGAAGAGATCAAGAAGATAATCTGGGATGAAGCCAGCAAGTTTATAGTACAGATGAAACACTCTACCAAATTGCTGATGGAAGCCCTATTGCCTATTGCCCCTATGTTGCTTGCCTGGATTTAATACATAAGCTACACAATGAATAAGTACATCTTGGCATTGAAGGAACCTATAGCCTTGCCAAAGCCATAGAATGGTGGTCCAGAATGAAACAAGATATTGAGAAGCTAGTGAAAACATGCCTAAATTGCCACATCAACCAAGGCTAACCACAGATAATTGCAGAACTCTATCCCTCAGAGCCTGTGAGACCATTTTAGAAATGGGGAATTGAATTTGTTGGAAGACTTCCAGCCAACAGGAAATGCAACTGGTGGATCCTAGTAGCAATTGCCCATGCCACTAAATGGCCGGTGGCTAAAGCAGTGCCTGTAGCCAGTGAACAAGAAGTTGCAAGTCTCTTCTACAATAAGAACCCTATGAAGTTTTGATGCCCTGTAGGGATTTTATACAATATAGAAGCAAGCTTTATGACAAAGACATTGGATGCTTACCAGGAAATGCAGCAGATTAAACACTTGAAAACCACAGCATATGACCCTAGAACCAATGTAGTTACCATGCAGTTTAATGGATTATATGGAAAAATGCTAATCAAATATGCAAATGTAGCTGCCATTGGATGGAATGAGTATATAGACTAGGCACTTTTTGTCTGCAGAGTTAGAGGGCACAACACCACCCAACAATTCCCATCTTACTTAATGCATGAATGTGAATCAAGGATTCCAGAAGATCTCACACAACCAAAGCTTACAAATGCCTTAGAAGATGAGCTCAGTCAGCCAAGTAGACACCAGCAGCTGGAACAAAGGTGTCAAGAGGCATAGGTCAAAGTATCTCAGAGAGCAGAAAAGATGAAGTAAAGATTTGATAAGACTATATCACCAGAGGCATTGACAGTTGGGAGCTTTGTATCACTGAGAGACAACATACAGAAGAAGTTTGAGCCACAATGAACAGGACCTTTCAAGATCACCAGAGAATGTCCATTTGCAACTTACCAGCTAGTGGGCAAGCAAGGTAATATCTGGGAAGACTTAGCTCAAAGAGACAGACTCAAGCTTGCAAGACTTGCCAGCAATACTGAACCATCAAGATATTAGTATCACAAGAAAAGAGATTTCAGAGAACCCTCTAAACTTTAGTAGGGGAGAATGTCATGATCTACTGCTTGAATGTTTAAGTTAGAGCAAGCATACAGAGTTCATCCAGCATTGGGTACTGGTAGCTATCCTAGTTGGACAGGGATTTAAGCCCAGATACCAGTGAGACTACCATAAAATTTGTGCTCTGATACCATAAGATAGGCAGCAGATTCAGGCTGATGAGAATCAGTGGCCAGCAGGATTTGCTGGTAGAGTACTTGTTTAGTGAGTATCCATCAAGTGCTGAGGCAAAGGCATGGTCATACATATTTTCAAAGTAGCCCTTGCTTCTTAGCTGTTTGTGATGCTTGCCATTTAATAGACTTGTTCCATTGTGCCATTGATCATAGTGCCAGAAAGTGCTGTATATTTTGTTATTAATTTGATATTTTAGGGTCATATGCATGTCAATTTTGATCGCATATTGGCACTGTATGGCACTATCTGGCACTCTGTGGCATGATCAGGCACCATCTGGCATGCTATGGCACTATTGGGCACTATGATCAGCTGGAATGATGGAACAAGTCTAATATATTGGATATGTTTGTGCTTGATTGATACTGAGTGCAGTACTTTGTAGCTTTTCAACATTTGTTGGACTGCATGAGCTTGTTTAAACATAGTATTACTGGAATATATCCAGAGTGTGAACAATGTTTTCCTTCAATGGTGGTGGATTCCTGATAATTTGGACACATTGCAATGGTGGTATTTTTGGATGTGAATGCCATGCAACTATTAACACATGCTGGAATCCAGACAGTCTCTGGGTTACATGTTGCCAGCAACATGATGGTGGTCCACTTGTGCTATGTACATAGTAATTTGCATTCCAGACTGTTTTTGGCAAGAAGTAGTAGTAAATCTTCAGAGCCCCCATTACGGCTATTAGTGGAAACATGCAACTTTGCTAGCCACAACATTACATCTTTCACCAGTAAATGGATTACTGGGCTCACCTGGCTCCATAAAGTATCCTTGGCATTTGTTTCAATGGGTGTTGTCTCATTGCATATTGGAATTTGTCCAGGCTCATGTGTGTTACTGTTCTTAGGGGAGATAGGCTCACAATCAATCAGTGAGCCTTGTTTGTCAGAGATATCACTCTGTATTCCATATTCAGAAGGCTGAGGTGAGCCTAAAGGCATCACAAACTCACCTGACTCCATTTGCATATGGTGACAAAGATGGCCAGGTGCCAATATAGAAGTATCAACTAGCCAGCAAGATAATTTTGGTACATCAGTTACTGATATATGGTCTAATATGACTTGTGTGGCAAAACACTGGCTGTGATCCTTGGAATACTTTCTATGCTGTCTGCATGCTTTGTGGCTGAGAGGCTTGCTACAATAGCCACATGGTTTTTTCTCTTCTCTTATGCCATTGAATCAAAGTAGTCTTGTCCATGGGGCAAACAGCTTGATCTTCAACAATGTAATGCATTATAACACTTTTTGGTTGGTACTTAGGTGAATTTCAGACAGACTTGTATTTGAGTCATTGCACCTATGTGAATATAAGATTCAATAATGACCTGCCATAGTAATCATTATAAATAAAGTTGTGGCACAACATACCAACATATATGTAACACTATTTCCCTTTGGTTTGACTTGCTTCCATATATATGCCGCCAAAAAATAGAGCAAAGTAGTGTGGCTCCCAACTAAACCACACCACTGATGGCAGCAGGAGAATGATTGGACAACAGCTTGCTTTAACATGCAGTGCAACAAGCAGGGCTACATCCAAAAAAAGCCATGCTGACAGTATTCTCACTGAAGGTAATAATGCGGACTCCTCAGGCACTCAGTCAAGTAGGCAATTGAGAACCTCTGCAGAGCTGCAAGCTGACTATTATGCTCAGGCAGATGAGAATGTAGCAAATGCAGTTCCTTCAGTTGAAGACCAGCAAGTGGCTGACATAACATTACCACCACCCATATTAGCAAGTATGTTGTCAGCTCATACAACAGCATTAACAAAGCAATTAGGTGCAGCTACTTATAGGATAGATGCAATGGCCCAGAGAAAGCAGGAAATAGTCCAGAAACAGGACAAGCAGTTAATATGCACAGAGCAAGCATTATCACAGGTAGAGAATGCAGTATCTTTGCTGCAAAGAAGGAACTCAAGTAGCTTAATGCCACAGCCCAGAATTAAGCCATTTCCTGATGTAACAGCAGAGGAACACCATACAGTCTTTGAAGCGCAACATCAGTGCCCAAAGATAAAGCCTACATAAGCCTATTACAGCATGGGAGGGAGACAATGTGGTGTTTATACCAAGGCCTAAAAATCAAAAGACATTGAAGATCCATGAAGCCATTGAGAGCAATAATGAAGAGTGGGCTAAAACTCAAGAGGTTGTTAGTAGTCTAGCATGCCATCACCTTAAGGCTGGCATACCATGGCACCATCAGGAGCTCAAGGCCAAGTGGAATGTGCTTTGCTTGTTCCATGAGCAACATCTTGAACTCAAATGGGCAAACAGCTTTTGGGCCAGCATTGTTATGCTAAGTAAATATCTTAAGAATAGCAGCAACTATCAGAGGTAGAAGAACAAGGGGCTATGGCTAAAAGCCAGTGGCTACCTCAAGAGCCTTTTACAAGCAGGGCCAAAAGCTCCAAACAAAAGTTAAACAGATGTCAGGTAGCCAGAAGAGTGTTAATAAGGGACAATCATGCAGACACAAATGCACCTGCATGACATTCATCAAGTAAAAAGTGTAGTAGCAGTTAAGAGGCACTCAGAGACAGTAGCAGTGAAGGACCTGGCAGTAATAAAGACCAGTGGCTTTCTCAGGAACCTGTCACAGCCATGACTGAGAGCTCAAAACAAGCAGTAAAGAAACATCAAGTGGCCAGGAGAGTGCCAGCAAGGGACAAGCAGGCCAAAACAGATGCAACAGAGTAGAATTTATCAAGGAGAAAACATAGTTCACTACAAAAAGCACTCTGATGAAGTAGTAGTGAAAGACCTGGCAGTGATAAAGGAAAAGGTAAATGGGAAAATGTCTACCCAAGTCTTAGACAGGGAGGCATGCAGAAAAAACCGCAGTTCTTGCCAATTAATGCTGCAAGCCTGGAACTGATTGAATCCCATAATAGCCAAGAAGAGTTACCAACAAGAAAACAGCTGTTTTCACAAGAGGTGGAAGCGCAGCCAGTTGAGCTACACTCCAGCAAGGTAGATGAGTTTGCAGAGAATATCAATTCATCTACCACAGCCTCCACATCCTCCATTGTTGACAGGGTGGAGATCCCATCAACAGACAAGGCTGCAACATCAAGAACTCAAAAGACTATCACAATGCCTTCAGTAGAATTTTGGAACATTAATAGGCACACCAAGAGCTTGCAGCACTTCCTCAAGAGCTATGCTGAAGAAAACATACTTGAATATTGCAAGGATTTATTGCAAAGACTGGCAGATGAGGTGCTAGATCTTGTAGTGCCAGCTAAAGACCAGGATGTGTGGGAACTAATGAATGAACAGTGGCATAAAGGTGTTGGGCTCCTGCCAAAGTTATGGAAACATAGTGTTACAGCAGAATTATGTATTGGGTGGTAGATTTTAATGGAGTTACTTGTTGAGTGTGGGGTTGGGCTTACTGTTAGTGTAGGGTATAGGGACTTGTATAGGTTAATGCAATTGGCAATTGAGGTACAACTGAAGTTTCAACAAAAATAAATCAATTTGTAAGCATGAAAGGTTAGAGAAGCAGTTGAGTCAGGAAGTAAGGAGTGTGGAAAAGAGGCAATAGCCAATTAATGTACACCAATATAGGAGGTGATTGAGTGTCCAGGATAAGAGAGTAAGCAAATTGGCAGGGAACCAATCAAAAGCCACTTATGTATTGCTGTGATGAAAATTTTGACCAAGTTTTTTGTTAAATCTGGGGTGCAATTAGTTTTCAACAGTCTCTGCACTGTCTCCAGACAGGATCAGTACCTCTTAGTCATTGGACTATAAATCTGTGACAGCCTTTGACAGGATCATCACAATAATTATCCATAGGGTATATTTACATCCTTGATCATCTTAAAATAAAGTAAAAAACACTTTTTGACATAAGCTCAAGTGTTTAGAAAGCTTTCTTAGCTACATTGCTACTTTTGTAACTTCACAGAATGTCATTTACACATCCTCTGTGGCACAAGGTGTTGCAGTTGGTTGCTTTCTTGAAATTCATGACATTGCTCCTATGGAGTAAGCAAAGGTTCATCCTGTGGTGGATCTTCTGGCTTGAAAATTTCATCTCCTACCAGCATCAGAGTATCCCAGAAGGTCCTATTCTGAAGCTTTATAGGTGCACCTTAAGTAGATATCAGCAGTTTCTTTTAGGTGTCTAAAAACCTGCTTAAATGCTGAGTATGATCAAATCCATAGTTCTGATTATGCTATCTAACAACTCCTACTGAATATGAGATATCTGGATGTGTTCCTAGCATCTATGCAAAATACTGCTGGCCACAGATTGATAGGGAAAATCAGGGCTTTCAGATGGCTCATTTCTCTTGATTTAGTACAGTTTTTGCCAAACTAAGGTGAGTGTCCATTGGCATGGCTGCAAGTTTACAGTCTTTCAATTGTACTCTTTAGTTTATTTTCAGTATAGTTGGATTGGCTTAGGGTGATAATCTGGATACTTTTGTCTATGGAGAGCTTTATCCCTAAGTGGTAACTAACCTCTCCTAAATTGGACATCTTGAGCTCCTTAGATTGCCTAAATTTAGTATCTTCTAATGCTTCTTGGTTATTTGCAGCTATAATAAGATCATCCATATATTGAGTTAATGGGGCTGGACTTGCTCTTTCTGGCTGATGGCAGAAACCTTAGTCAGGAGTACTCCTATGGAAACTCAAAGATTTCAAGTAGGACCCTATCTTGCAGTTCCAGGCCCCTTGTGATTGTTGGAGACCACATAAAACTTTGAAGCTTGCAGACCAAGTGGGGGTTATCCTGGTCCACAAACCCTTCAGGCTAGTCCATGTGCAAGTCCTTATCAAGTTCCCTGCTCAAAAATGCAGCTTTATATCCATGTGATGAACAAAAACCCACATTTAGCTGTAATAGCTATTATTAATTTGATGGAAATCAATTTGTCTACCAGTGCAAAGGTCTCTGTACACTGAAGTCCATTTATTGGAGAGTATCCCTTGCCCACAGTCTTGCTTTATATCTTTCAAGTGTAACATCAGCCTTATATTTTGTCTTGAAGATGCATCTGCTTCTAATTGATTTTTGGTTGATTGCAATTTGACCAAGTCCCAAATTTGATTTACCATCAAGGCCTATTACTCCTCAGTCATTGCAGATCTCCAAAACCTTGTCTGAGGGCCATACTGGGCCTCCTTTATGGTCTGGGGCTCATCAATATGGACTGAGCAGGTGTATGCTAGGTTTGCACCCTTGTAGATATAGTAATTTGGCTATTTCTGGTCCAGTTGGATCTACTGGTGGGTGGTATTGGAATGATCACCTCTGGAATATTCCCGGTCACTAGTTCAGGCTGAGACATGGTTGCAGAGTCCTCTGGTGTGAAAAATCTTTCATTGATTCCCACTTATGCAATCCTGACTTTTAGTGGACTTGAGATCAAATTTTTGTCAATATCTGAAGACATTTTTTGTGAAGAGTTTGAATTTTCAAGAAGCAAACATCTCTGGACTCAATCTGCTACTTTGCTTTAGTATTGTAGGGTATGTATGCTTTACTCTGACTGTAGAAGTCCAATAATATGAGCTTTACATTTTTTGGCTCAAACTTTGACTGATTTCCAGGCCATGTCATTGTATATGCTCTACACCCAAATATTCTTATATGTTTTACACTTGGTCTGTATCTGTACTATACCTCAAATGGAGCCAAATCACCAGGTATTTTGTTATAGCTCCTATTGTGAAGGTACATAGCTGTGGCAAATGATTCTGCCCAAAAATCACAGGAAAGCTTTGATCATGGATCATAGACCTTGCCATATCAAATATCAATCTGTGTGCATGTGCTGTCACTCAATGTTGCTGCAGGAAGTATGGTGCAGCAGTCACTTGCTTCATCCCAGTAATCTTTCAGTAGTGAATGAAGAGTTTTGAGGTATATGCTCCATCAATGCAAGAGCATAATTTCTTGATTTTATTACCAGTGTCTCTTTCCTCCATGAAATAAAGCTCCCCAAACTTAGACAGAGCATCCTTCTTTCTTTTCATGAAAAAGATCCATGTGTATCATGTACAATCATCAGTTAAATTGATTAAATTTCTCATCCTGCCTAAGGATGTATATTTATAGGTCCACACATATATGAGTAAATCATATCAAACTCTTTCTTTGTTGAGATTAGCCCAGAGCTCATGAGTGATTGTCTGGCTTTTTCCCATATCAGCAGGCTTCACAGTGCTCCAAATTAGCTGGGTGCTCAATTTTACTCTGGAAATTAGCTGATCTTTGATCATTTTGTGGAAATAATCAAAATTGATGTGTCTATATCCTCTGTGCCAAAGCATTGGTGCTTTTCACCTAAATTGCTTATGTTGGCTTTCAGATAGGATAGGACATATGTCAACTTGGATAGATTGTGATCTCTCATACCCAAAGCAATATGGGCACCATTTAGATCAGTGATCTTGCACCCAGAATTGTCAATGCTGAAACTGAGTCCTTCTGCTGTGGCTTTGCTTGCAGATAGCAGGTTCTTGGCTACTTTTGAAACATAGAGTACCTCTATGAGGGTAAGTGTATGGCTTCCATCACTGCTTCTAAGCTTTACTTGGATGGTTCCTTATCCGACTGCATTAAGTGTTCCATTGTCACCTATGAGAACTTTGTTGACTATAATTTCTTGATATTGGGTAAAAATTACTCTTTGGTGCATAAAGAGATGAGATGCTCCAGTGACAATACATTTTGGCTGAGAATCCCTGTTTGTGGTCATACATAGTGCAGATATGGATAGTGTATCTTTGGTTATTGCAGTATTCTCTTATTCAGGCTTTTCAGCTTATTATCTCTCTTTTTGAGGCGCTGGTCTGATTTATGCTCTTTCCTTTTGCAGTAGTTGCAAAATAGCTTGCTGTTGTCTCTGAAGGATCATGAGTGCCTCCTTTGCTGGTGATCATTGCTTATTAAAGCATTTTCTTCTTTTTTCTGGTGGCACTTAATTTTCTCAATTCCTCATCCAGGAGCCATCCAAATACATAATATAAGGCCCAATCTTCATTTATGGGCTCTAGGGCTGATACAAGGCCTTGAAACCTGTCTGGCAGGCCATTCAAGATGGTAACTACTACAGCCTCATCAGTAGTTTCATCTTCCAGCAGGGTAATTCTGTTGATTATGTATTTCATTTCTTCTCCTGGAAGCATCTTTGTAGTAAGGAGTATTTGTCAAAGATACATTTTTCTTTGCAGCTGAACATGACTGGTATCTGTCTTCTGATGCCTTCAAAGCATTCTTTGATTTTTTTGCACTTGAAAATTGAATCAGCAATTTGTCTTTGACATTACAGCAAATGCAGTTAAAGGCTCTTTGTTCTTTCTTCTGGTACTTTGAGGCTTCTTCTCACATATCTTTAGGAGGGTATTCTTCTCCCATGAGAGTATTCCAAAGCCCTCTTTCTTTTAGCTGCATCTCCATCTTCACATTTCACACTTGGTAATTAGATCCAAGCAACTTTTCAGCAGAGGGAAAAAATTAAGTAATAGCAGTAGTTGATATTGAAGAGAGTGACAGCTTTGGGCTTGTAACCTGTTGTAAGGGCTTTGAAGATTTTGCAATTGATTGGGAGACTAAGTATATTATGTGGTTTTCACTTTATAACTTATTGAATGTCAAGGTACTTTAATACTTTTACATAGTTGTAGCATCAAAGACACATATAATAGGCTCATGAATGTCCCAAGATCATATGTGCAAATCTTGGGGCTGTTTGGGCAACTTTGAGAATTTAATGTTCTAGGCACCTGATATTTGATCAAACTATTCCAAGCAAATCCCACAAAGGTATTTGGTCTGTGTTCTCTAAGAGTTGTGGGTAATGATTCAAGTGACTACCTTAGGTGAATATTTAGGTGGAATTACAGAACTTTACAATGTTGAATGGATGCTGAACCCAGCAGATACTTCTGTCAATATGACCACTGGGTTAGGAATTGTAGCTCAATAGCTTTCCATTTACAAGCTTGTGGCTTTATTCCCCTCCACATTAGCAAAGTGACTGAGCCATAGCATTCCTAGCAAGCTTTTGCAAGAGGTTATTACACTTGTGAACACCCTACACACAAAATATTTGAGAAGTGTTGGATGTATCTCTTGTTTTGAAAATTTGCTATTGCACCTAATATTCACTTAACTTAGGCACTAAGATCTCTACCTGCAAGTCTTAGGGAGCTCCAACCAAATTCATTTTTGGGACTTACTTGGAATATTTGAATTAAACATCAGGTTTCCAAAACATGAGATCTCTTAAGGCTTTCCAAACAGCCCCAAGCTTTGCTCACGTTTTATTTGAGTCATCCTGGACACATTTTATCTGTCTGTTCTGCCAAGACCATGTAAAAGTATAAATATTACTTACATATTTAGTAAATTATGTAATAAAAGCCACAGAATCTACTTGTTCTCCCAATCATTGCAAAATCTCAAAAACTCTGACAATATTTTACTGTAAGAGTCTTGGAGATATTAGAAGTAATTTGGGAAGACAAGCAGCTAATGTGGTTTTCACTTGATGATTTATTGAATGTAAGGAATATTTATACTTTTACATGGTCCTGGCCTTACAAACATATAGAATAGGTCAAGGAAGGTCCCAATAGCATGTGTGCAAAGCTTGGGGCTGTTTGGACAACCTTGAGAATTTTCAAGTTTTGGGTACCTGATATTTTGGTGAAAATATTTTAAGTAGATCCCAACAAGGAATTTGGTCAGTATTCCCTGGGATTTGAAGGTATTGATCTAAGTGACTAAGTTAGGTGAGTAATTAGGTGGAATTGCAAATTTTTACACACTCCCTCTCAGCTAAATGCTCATACTGACTAGTCCTAATTTTGACCTAAGATATTCAAACTTGTCTCTAGCTAATGGTTTGGTAAATATGTCTGCAATCATTTCATCTGAAGGACAGTAAACTAAGCTAACTAAGTTATTCTCTATAGCCTCATGTACAAGATGATGTCTAATATCTATGTTCTTAGTTCTAGCATGAAAAGTTGATTTCTACCTAATTGTACAAAACCTTGATTATCTTGAAATAAAGTAATAGCATTTTTTGACTTTGGCCTAAATCTGTAAAATGCTCTCTTAGCCACATTGCTTCATTTGTAGCTTCACAGGCTACCATATACTCTGCCTCTGCAATGGAAAGTGCTACAGTTGGTTGCTTTCTTGAATTCCATGAAATTGCTCCTTTACAGTAAAGAGAGGTGTATCCTGTGGTGGATCTTCTGTCTTCCAAATTTTGCCCCCAATCAGCATCAGAGTATTGAACAGGATCCTAATCTGCATCCTTATAAGTGTATCTTAAGCAGATATTGGCAGTTCCTTTTAGGTATCTAGAAATCTGCTTAACTGCTGCAATATGATCAGATTCATAGTTCTGATTATGCTGGCTGACAACTCCCACTGAATATGAGATATCTGGATATGTTCCAAGCATGATATATATCAGTCAGCCAACCATGGATTGATAAGGATAGTCAGGGCTCTCCAATGGCACTAAGCTCTCTTGATTTGGTTGAGTTTTGACTAAGTCAAAGTTTGTCTCCATTGGGGTAGCTGCCAGTTTACAGTCTTCCATTTGGTACTTCTTTAGTATATCATTAATATACTTGGATTGGCTTAGGGTGATAATCTGGGTACTTTTGTCTATGGAGAAGCTTATCCCTAAGTAGTAACGGAGTTCTCCTATATTGGACATCTTGAACTCTTTAGATTGGCTGGATTTAGTCTCTTCCAGTCTTGCTAGGTTATTGGCAAAAATAATAAGATCATCCACATATAGAGCTAACAGAACTGGATTTGCTCTATCTGGCTTATAGTATATACTATAGTCAGCATTACTACTTTTGAGACTCAAAGATTCCAAATAAGAATCTATCTTGCAATTCCAGGCTCTTGGTGATTGTTTGAGACCATATAGAGATTTTTTAAGCTTGCAGACCAAATTGGGGGTCATCTTGGTCAGCAAACCTATCAGGCTGGTCTATATACATGTCCCCATCCAGTTCACCATTCAGAAATGCAGTTTTTGTTGTAAAAAATTCATAATTCCACCTAAATATTCACCTAACTTAGTCACTTAGATCATTACCTTCAAATCCTAGAGAATACTGACCAAATTCCTTGTTGGGATTTACTTAGAATATTTTCACCAAAATGCCAGGTACCCAGAACATGAAAATTCTCAAAGTTGTCCAAACAGCCCCAAACTTTGCACACATGTTCTTGGGACCTTCCTTAACCTATTCTACGTGTTTGTAATGCCAAGACCAGGTAAAAGTATAAATACTACTTTTACATTCAATAAATCATTAAGTGAAAACCACATAATGTACTTGTTCTCCCAATCACTTCCAATATCTCCAAGACTCTTACAACAGGTTATGAGCCCCAAGCTGTCACTCTCTGCAATGTCTACCACTGCTATTACTGGAATTTTTCCCTCTGCTGAAAAGTTGGATGGCTCTAACTACCAAGTGTGGAAGGTGAAGATGAAGATGCTGCTACAAGAAAGAGGCCTTTGGGATATTGTCATGGGAGAAGAATGCCTTCCTAAAAACGTGGGAGAGGAAGCCTTAAAGTACCAGAAGAAAGAACAAAGTGCCTTTAACTGCATATGCCTTAATGTCAAGGACAAATTGCTAATTCAATGCTCAAGAGCAAAAACGGCAAAGAATGCCTGGAAGGCATTAGAAGACACCTACCAGTCATGTTCAGCTGCCAAGAAAATGTATCTGAGAAGAAAATTCTTTACTACAAAGATGCTGCCAGGAGAAGAAATGAAAAATCTAATTAACAGAATTACCCTGCTGGTAGATGAGATGGAATCTGTGGGCATACCAACTACTGATGAGGATGTGATAGTTACCATCCTGAATAGCCTGACAGACAAGTTTCAGGGCCTTGTATCAGCCCTAGAGTCCAGGACTGAAGATTTGACCTTAAATTACGTATATGGAAGGCTCCTGGATGAAGAATTAAGAAAATCAGGCGCCAATAAGAAGGAAGAAGAAAATGCTTTAATAAGCAATGATAACCAACAAATGAGGTACCCAAGACCCTACAAAGGCAACAGCAATCTATTTTGCAACTACTGCAAAAGGAAAGGACACACATCAGACCGGTGTTTCAAAAAGAGAGATTATCAGCAAAAGAAGCCTGAATATGGAAATGCTGCAACAACTGAAGATTGACTATTCATATCTGCACTAAATATGACCACAAACAAGGATTCTCAGACGTGGTATATTGACTCTGGAGCTTCTCAACACTTTACACACCAAAAAGAACTTTTTACCCAATATCAAGAAATTCCAATTAAGAAGGTTTTCATGGGTGATGATAGAACACTTGATGCAGTGGGAGAAGGAACTATTCAAGTAAACCTAAGAAGCAGTGAAGGAAGCCATACACTGACCTTTAAAGAAGTACTCTATGTACCAGAAATAGCCAAGAACCTACTCTCTGTAAGCAAGGCCACAGCAGAAGGACTCAGTTTCAGTTTTGACAATTCTGGATGCAGGATCACTGATCAAAATGGTGCTCATATTGCTTCGGGCATCAGAGATCAGAATCTATACAAGTTGACTTATATTCCATCATATCTGGAAGCCAATATAAGTAACTTAAATGAAGAAACACCAATGCTTTGGCACAGGAGATTTGGGCACATCAATTTTGATTATTTGCGCAAAATGATCAAAGATCAGCTAATTTCTGGAGTGAAAATTGATCCCCCAGCTAATTTGGAGCACTGTGAAGCCTGCATATATGGGAAACAAGCCAGACAACCGTTCAAGAGCTCTGGGTTAATCAAAACTAAGAAAAAATTAGATCTAATTCACTCAGATCTGTGTGGACCTATGCAAAATTTATCCTTAGGTGGGATGAAGTATTTAATCACTTTTATTGATGATTATACAAGATACACATGGGTCTACTGCATGGAGAGAAAGGAAGAAGCTCTGTCTAAGTTCAGGGAGTTTAAAGCCATGGTGGAGAGAGAAACTGGTGAAAAAATCAAGAAAATACGCTCTGACAATGGTGGAGAATATACCTCAAAACTCTTCATTGACTTCTGCAAAATTCATGGGATAAAGCAAGAGACTACTGTACCATACTCCCCACAGCAAAATGGAGTAGCAGAACAAGCTAACAGATCAATAATTGATATGGCAAGATCTATGATCCATGATCAAAAATTATCCTATGATTTTTGGGCGGAATCAGTTGCCACTGCTGTATATCTTAAAAATAGGAGTTATAACAGAATACTTCGTGATTCTACTCCATTTGAAGCATGGTATGGATACAGACCAAGTGCAGAACATCTAAGAATATTTGGGTGTACAGCATATGCCAAAAAACTGGCCGGAAATCAGTCAAAATTTGAGCCAAAAAGTGTAAAATGCATATTTCTGGGCTACTGCAATGAGAGTAAGGCATACAGACTCTACAATACCAAAGCAAAGAAGCTTATCAAGTCCAGGGATGTGTTGTTTGATGAAAATTCAAAATTTTCACAAAAAATGACATCAGATGATGACGAGAATTTGATCTCAATTCCACCAATTGTCAGGATTGAATCAGAGCAAAACAATGAAAATTTTTTCACTCCAGAGGACTCTACAACCGTGGTTCAGCCAGAATCAGTGCCCAGGAATATCCCAGAAGTGATCATTCCCGTTGTGGTGGTGTAGAGGTACTCCTGGGAGAAGCTACACAACTCAAGGTGTGTGAGGTGTCTGATGGGTGCAATAACCACTGTGTCTAAACTGCTGGTGTCTTTGTCAATATGCCACTATGGTAAAAGTTCCTGCTTCTCTAGCTTCCTAGGTGCTCCAAGTGTCTCCAAAGGCCTCTGTGTGTCTTGTGCACTACCCTGAAAAGCTCCTTGATGGCAGGTCTGAGATGTACTGTTGAAGGCAGGTGCAGTGATCAACTGCTAATCAATAAGGTAGAAGTGTTACTGATAGAAGGGATGATTTATTGATGAGGGATTGCTTTCCCTGAAATACTTTTCCTGATTGCCAAGTGATTACTAATGACAAGGTTCTAGAAGATTCTAGGTATCAGTGGAATTCTTGATGACATCACTATGAGCTAAAAATATGCCAAGAATGTCCTGAAAGGTTCTAAAAGGCACAGCACTCTCAACCAATCAGGAATCAGTAGTCTGAAACCTGTGCAACATAGAAATACCATATATGGTATTGAAATGGTAGGGATGGTAACACAGACCTAGGTCATGTGTCACAGGTACTGACGCGGGTACTTGCCTTATATAGATACATCTACTGATCACAAAGCTGAATAACATCTGGGATAACTAATGCTAATAACTAATCAGGGTAAACATCATTTGGGGATAATACTGATAATATGGGCAAAAGAAGAATGGGATAATACTGATAAGATAAAATATGGATAAGTATATCATAATGACTATATGAATAAACTTGTCTGTGGGAGGTATGTTTACCCTACCACACCGTATCAAATGCCCGGAGATCAAATTGGACAAGAAATAGCCCAAATTACTATATTAATGAGGGTACAAACTTAGCCTATGCCTATTCAGTCCATATTGATGAACCCCAGACTGTAAAAGAGGCCCTAAATAGCCCTCAGACGAAGTTTTGGAGATCTGCAATGACTGAGGAATATCAGGCCCTAATGGAAAATCAAACTTGGGACTTAGTCAAATTACCAATGAACCAAAAATCAATTGGATGCAGATGGGTCTTCAAGACAAAATACAAGGCTGATGGTACAATTGAAAGATACAAAGCAAGACTTGTAGCCAAAGGATACTCTCAAACAAAAGGACTTGACTATACTGAGACCTTTGCACCGGTAGCCAAGTTTAATTCCATCAGATTAATATTGGCTATTGCAGCCAAATATAAGTTTTTTATTCATCAAATGGATGTAAAAACTGCATTTTTGAATGAAGAACTTGATGAGGACGTGTATATGGACCAGCCTGATGGGTTTGTTGACCAAGATAACCCCCATTTGGTCTGCAAGCTTAAAAAGTCACTATATGGTCTCAAACAATCACCAAGAGCCTGGAATTGCAAGATAGATTCTTATTTGGAATCTTTGAGTTTCAAAAGGAGTAATGCTGACTATAGTATATACTATAAGTCAGATAGAGCAAATCCAGTTCTATTAGCTCTATATGTAGATGATCTTATTATAGCCACAAATAACCTAGAAACATTGGAAGAGACTAAATCCAGCCTATCTAAGGAGTTCAAGATGTCCGATCTAGGAGAACTAAGTTACTACTGAGGGATTAAGTTCTCCATAGACAGAAGTACCCAGACTATTACCCTAAGCCAATCCAAGTATATTCAAGATATACTAAAGAAGTACAATATGGAAGACTGTAAACCGGCAGCTACCCCAATGGAGACAAACCTTAACTTGGTCAAAACTCAACCAAATCAAGAGAGCTTGGTGCCATCTGAAAGCCCTGACTTTCCTTATCAATCTATGGTCGGCAGTCTGATGTATATCATGCTTGGAACACATCCAGATATCTCATATTCAGTGGGAGTTGTCAGCCAACATAATCAGAATTATGGATCTGATCATATTGCTGCAGTTAAGCGGATTTTTAGATACCTAAAAGGAACTGCTGATATCTGCTTAAGATACACTAATAAGGATTCAGAACAGGATCTTGTGGGATACTCTGATGCTGATTGGGGACGAAATTTAGAAGACAGAAGATCCACCACAGGATACACTTTTCTTTACTGTAAAGGAGCAATTTCATGGAATTCAAGAAAGCAACCAACCGTAGCACTTTCTACTACAGAGGCAGAGTATATGGCAGCCTGTGAAGCTACAAAAGAAGCAATGTGGTTAAGAAAGCTGCTTACAGATTTAGGCCTATGTCAAAAAAACGCCTATTACTTTATTTCAAGATAATCAAGGATGTATACAATTAGGTAGAAATACAACTTTTCATGCTAGAACCAAGCACATAGATATTAGACATCATTTCATACGTGAAGCTATAGAGAATAACTTAGTTAGCTTAGTTTACTGTTGTACAGATGAAATGATTGCAGACATATTTACCAAACCATTAGCTAGAGACAAGTTTGAATATCTTAGGTCAAAATTAGGACTAGTCAGTATGAACATTTAGCTGAGTGGGAGTGTTGTAAAAATTCGTATTTCCACCTAAATATTCACCTAACTTAGTCACTTAGATCAATACCTTCAAATCCTAGAGAATACTGACCAAATTCCTTGTCGGGATTTACTTAGAATATTTTCACCAAAATGCCAGGTACCCAGAATATGAAAATTCTCAAAGTTGTCCAAACAGCCCCAAACTTTGCACACATGTTCTTGGGACCTTTCATAACCTATCCTACATGTTTGTAATGCCAAGACCAGGTAAAAGTATAAATACTACTTTTACATTCAATAAATCATTAAGTGAAAACCACATAATCTACTTGTTCTCCCAATCACTTCCAATATCTCCAAGACTCTTACAACATGGGGCTCATCAATATGGACTGAATAGGCATAGGCTACATTTGTACCCTGATTGATATGCTAACTTGGGCCATTTTGTGTCTGATTGGATCTCCAGGAATTTGATACTGAAATGATCACTTCAGGGATATCTCTGGGCACTGACTCAGGCTGCATCATGGTTGTGGAGACCCTTGGAGTGAAAAATACTTCATTGTTTTGCTCTGTTTCAATTCTGACAATTGATGGACTTGAGATCAGATTTTTGTCATCATCTGATGTCATTATTTGTAAAAATCTTGAATTTTCATCAAACAACACATCCCTGGATTTGATTAGCTTCTTTGCTTTGGTATTGTAGAGTCTGTATGCCTTACTCTCATTGCAGTAGCCAAAAAATATGCATTTTACACTTTTTGGCTCAAATTTTGACTGATTTCCGGCCAGTTTTTTGGCATATGCTGTACACCCAAATATTCTTAGATGTTCTGCACTTGGTCTGTATCCATACCATGCTTCAAATGGAGTAGAATCACGAAGTAAACTTTTTGGCTCAAATTTTGAATGATTTCTGGGCAGTTTCTTGGGATATGCTTTACATCCAAATATTCTCAGATGTTCTGCACTTGGTCTGTATCCTTACCATGCCTCAAATGGACTAGAATTTCAAAGTATTTTGCTATAGCACATATTTTTAAGGTATACAGCTGTGGCAACTGATCCCACCCAAAAATTATAAGATAATTTTTGAGCATGGATCATAGATCTTGCCATATCAATTATTAATTTGTTTGCATGTTCTGCTACTCCATTTTGTGGTGTGGGGAGTATGGTACAGTAGTCTCTTGCTTTATCCCATGAATTTTGCAGAAGTGGATGAAGAGTTTTGAGGTATATTCTCCACCATTTCAGAGAGTATTTTCTTAATTTCTTCACCAGCTTCTCTCTCCACCATGGCTTTAAACTCCCTGAATTTGGACAGAGCTTCTTCTTTTCTCTCCATGAAGTAGACCCACATGTATCTTGTATAATCATCAATCTAAGTGATTAAATACATCATCCTGCATAAGGATAAATTTTCATAGGTCCCCACAAATCTGAGTGAATTCAATCTAAATTTTTCTTAGTTTTGTTGAACCTAGAGCTCTTGAATGGTTGTCTGGTTTGTTTCCCATATATACAGGCTTTGCATTGCTCCAAGCTAGCTGGGGGATCAATTTTTACTCCGGAAATTAGATGATCTTTAATCATTTTGTGCAAACAATCAAAATTGATGTGCCCAAATCTCCTATGCCAAAGCATTGGTGTTTCTTCATTTAAGTTATTTATATTGGCTTCCAGATATGATGGAATATAAGTCAGCTTGTATTGATTCTGATCTCTGATACCTAAAGCAACATGGGTACCATTTTGATCAGTGATCCTGCATCCAAAATTGTCAAAGCTGAAACAGAGTCCTTCTGCTATGTCCAGCTTACAGATAGATGGTTCTTGGCTATCTCTGGTACATAGAGTACCTCTTTTAAGGTTAGTGTATGGCTTTCTTCACTGCTTCTTAGGTTTACTTGGATAGTTCCTTCTCCCACTGCATCAAGTGTTCTATTGTCACCCATGAAAACCTTCTTGATTAGAATTTCTTGATATTGGGTAAAAAGTTGTTTTTGGTGTGTAAATTCTAATCTTGGATATCTGAAGCAATATGGGCACCATTTTGATTACTGATCCTGCATCCAGAATTGTCAAAGCTGAATTGAGTTCTTCTGCTGTGGCCTTGCCTACAGATAGTAGGTTCTTGGCTATTTCTGGTACATAGAGTACATCCTTAAAAGTCAGTATATGGCTTCCTTCACTGCTTCTAAGGTTTACTTGGATAGTTCCTTCTCATACAGCATCAAGTGTTCAATTGTCACCCTTCAAAACCTTCTTGATTAGAATTTCTTGATATTGGGTAAAAAGTTGTTTTTGGTGTGTAGAGTGCTGAGATGCTCCAGAGTCAATGTACCATATCAGAGAATCCAGGTTTGTGGTCATGTTTAGTGCAGATAAGAATAGTCTATCTTTAGTTGATGCAGCATTTCCATTTTCAAGCTTTTTTTGCTGATTATCTCTCTTTTTGAGACACCGGTCTGATGTGTGTCCTTTCCTTTTGTGGTAGTTGCAAAACAGGTTGCTGTTGCCTCTGTAAGGTCTTGGGTACCTCTTTTGTTGGTTAGCATTGCTTATTAAAGCAATTTCTTCTTCCTTCTTATTGGCGCTAGATTTTCTTAAATCTTCATCCAGGAGCCTTCCATATACCTAATTTAAGGTCAAATCTTCAGTTCTGGACTCTAGGTCTGATACAAGGCCCAGAAACCTGTCTGTCAGGCTATGCAGGATGGTTACTATCACATCCTCATCAATAGTTGGTACACCCACATATTCCATCTCATCCACCAGCAGGGTAATTGTTTCAATTGGATTTCTCATTTCATCTCCTGGCAGCATCTTTGTAGTAAAGAATTTTTGTCTAAGATAAATGTTCATAGCAGCTGAACATGACTGGTAGGTGTCTTCTAATGCTTTCCAGGCATTCTTTGCTGTTTTTGCTCTTGGGTGTTGAATTAGCAATTTGTCTTTAACATTGAGGCAAATGCGGTTAAAGGCACTTTGTTGTTTCTTCTGGTACTTTTAGGCTTCCTCTCCCACATTTTTAGGAGGGCATTTTTCTCCCATGACAATATCCAAAAGGCCTCTTTCTTGTGGCAGCCTCTTCATCTTCACCTTCTACACTTGGTAGTTAGATCCATCCAACTTTCCAGCAGATGGAAAAGTTCCAGTAATAGCAGTAGTAGACATTGCAGAGAGTGACAGCTTGGGGCTCATAACCTGTTGAGTGAGTCTTGGAGTTATTGGAAGTGATTTGGGAGGACAAGTAGATTATGTGCTTTTCACTTATTGATATATTGAATGTAAGAGTAGTGTTTATACACTTATGTGATCTTGGCATTACAAACATGTAGAATAGGCTAAGAAAGGTCCCAAAAACATGTATGTAAAGATTGGGGCTGTTTGGACAACTTTGAGAATTTTCATGATCTGGGTACCTGATATTTTGGTGAAAATATTCCAAGTAAATCCTAACAAGGAATTTGGTCAGTAATCTCTAGGATTTGAAGGTAGTGATCCAAGTGACTAAGTTAGGTGAGTATTTAGGTGGAATTACAAGTTTTTACAACACATTTCTTGCTTAGACTTATACAATACCACATATTTAGTACCCAATATGTGCAGTTCATGCATGCTCTGTAAGACCTAACAAGCCTCACAGTGATTCTCAATTGCCTACTTGACTGAGAGTCTAAGGAGTCTGCATTATCACCTTGAGTGGGCACACTGTCAACATGGCCTTTTCTGGATGTAGCCCCATTTGTTGTACTGAATGTCAAAGCAAGCTGCTGTGCAACCATTCTTCTGCTGCTGACTGCGGAAGAATTGGCTGGGAACCTGTCAACTTTGCTTTACTTGTAGGCAGCATATATACAAAAATGAATCAAACCAAAGGGGATATAATATCACATTTAAGTTTTATGTGGTGCCACAACTTTGTTTCTAATGCTTACTACATGAGTCATGATTAATCTGAGATTC
This sequence comes from Basidiobolus meristosporus CBS 931.73, assembly GCA_002104905.1. Lineage (NCBI taxonomy): Eukaryota > Fungi > Basidiobolomycota > Basidiobolomycetes > Basidiobolales > Basidiobolaceae > Basidiobolus > Basidiobolus meristosporus. The sequence goes on from MCFE01000706.1 coordinate 34,449, forward strand.
ATGTAGTTGCAATGTCTCATTGACAATATTGTCTTAAACTTAAATGAATAGTGACAAAAAAGTGATGTACTAGTGTTACATTATTGAATATCATGCTGTTTGCCATATGAAGAAGTCTACTTAGAATAAATGCCATGATAGAAGAGAGAAAATTCCATGTGGCTACTGTGCCATATTTACCATCCATGATGCATGCAGATAGCATAGAGAGTATTACAAAGATCTTGGCCAGTATTTTGCCACACAAGTCATGTTGGAGCTTTTGTCACTCACTACAGAACCTACAATATGTTGCCAGCTGCTTAATACTTCCATGATGACACCTAGCTGTTGTAAGAGTCTTGGGGATATTGGAAGTGATTGGGAGAACAAGTAGATCATGTGGTTTTCACTCAATGATCTATTGAATATAAAGTAGTATTTATACTTTTACATGATCTTGGTATAGCAAACACATAGAATAGGCTTGGGTAGGTGCCAAGAACATGTGTGCAAAGTTTTGGGCTGTCTGGACAACTTTGAGAGTTCTCATGTTCTGGGTACCAGAAATTTTAGTGAAAGTATTTCATGTAAATCTGGACAATGAATTTGGTCAGTATTCTCTAAGATATATAGGTAGCAATCTAAGTGGCTAAGTTAGGTGAATATTTAGGTGGAGTTACAAATCTTACAACACTAGCCACACTTGCCACCTTATACACACTGAGTTGGATGAGTTTGTGATACTTTCTGGTTCACATCAGCCTTCTTAATATGGCCCATGCAATGATAGCTCTGAAGAAGAAGGCTCACTGATGAACTGTGAGCCTATCTCCCGTAACAACAGTACCCTGCATGAGACCAGAAAGTCAAAATATGTGATGCAACAACAGCCATGGAAAAAGATGCAGAGAATATCTCATGGAGCCAAGTAACTCAGTAACCTATTTACTAGTCATTGATGTGCTGTATTAGCTAAAGAAATGGCATGTTTCCTACTACATCAGTAATGCAGGCTTTGAGCATCTACTCCTGCTTCTTGCCAAGTTCATTCCACCTTGCAACTTACCATGAACATCATACAAATGGACAACTGTAATGCAGTTAGCTACATATGACCAAGAGAGTGTCCTGATACTGTCATGTATTAATAGTTGTAAGGCATTTTCATCAGATTTGGCACAATTGCCATCTTAGAGATATTGGCCCAAATACTTGTTAAGGTTTACCTATAGTGTTGAGCCAAAATATCAGGTATTTAGGAAGTGAGAAATCCCAGGGTTATCCAAAGACCCCAAATTTACCATACATGCTCTTGGGATATACTGTACATTTCCATCTTGCCAAGACTATGTAAAGTATAACTACCCCTTACTTACTCATAAAATCATAAAGTGACAACCATACAATCTACTTGTTCTCCCAATCACTTACAATATCTCCAAAACTTTTGAAACCAAATTTAGTGGCTTTATGTAGCAGCATTCAATGAAACCAGTCTACTAGGTATGCCAAACCAGTTACTTGAAAACCAGAGTTACCAAGAGCCTAAGACAAACCAAATGGGAGCCAGAGTACCTTGCATTGAGCCAGCAAGTCCAAAGTAACCTAGTGGTCACCATAACAATTGAATATGCATGGAAAATATGAAGGACCTCTCCAGTCTAGACATACATCACAAAACATCCTAGTGACTTGTCTGATAAATTCAGCCACCAGTATGATTGGCAGTGTTTGGCGATTAGACAACATCAGACTGGGAATCAAGCATGCAATGATGAGACCGAAGCTTATTTCTACAACGCGGTGCACTCATTTAGGCAAAAATCTGCTTCTCTGTTGGGTGCTAAGGCATGACACCCACTACAATAACCGCTGAATCTCAGACGAAAAAGCGCGCCTTCTCTGTGGAGATTGATTATCCTTCAAAACTGGCCCCACAAGCCAAAACTCCTCGACCTTCTACTCAACAAAGAAGACGTATTTTCCTCAACAACCAAGCTTTACCACCTACCACTCTGATAACTACGGCCGACACTTACGAAAATGAGTGCTTTCATACCGCAGCTTCACCGTTCAGAAGCCGGCCAAAGTTTGCAAGCTACTGAGCGCAGCTCTTCTCTATATTCTCAGTGCCGTTGGTTTCATTTTGTCAAACCTAGCTGTATACAAAGCAAGCCTTGCGGAAACCGACCAACTCGCCTGTTTTCACGTTCAGCGAAACCGCCCCTATGTGAGGACTTGAAAACGGAGTTAGCAACAGGTGTAGACGCAGGTGAAAACACGACATTGACAGCTTCGCCCGAGGGTAGGTGCAACAATGGGACGAAGTTGCTAATGGGAAAGGAATTAAGACATTGAGCCAAATAGAACCAGCCTCTCTCCTTAGCAGGAATGTACCCCCAGCAGTTGAGTTTCTACAAAAAAGTCGAACCGATGCCGCAGCGTCACTTGAGGAACGTACGTCGCATCAGTCCAACGAGGGCATTCCAACACTCGGTGAGTCTCCCCCCCCCATATACATTCCATTCGAGGTGTTGTTCATCATCCCTCTGACGCGGATGAGGAAAGCGAATTTGAGGGGTTCAATCCGTAAATGAGCGCAATTAAGATGCGACTAAACATCACTCTGACTTATGTCTCTCCGAGATATCTGTTCACGGCCCTCCCCTCCCTATCGGCCATTTGTCTTACCCAGAAAAACTCAGGACATTACCTTGGGTACGCATGGTTCCTGGCATCAGGTTACACGAGAATGCTAAAGTGTAGCTACGCCGATACACTCCTGAACCTTATTGACACCCAACGAGAATACATAAAGTAAGCGCATTTAATTACCCGTGTCTCGTTTGCTGACAGTGAACATGGGGCTCTGTAGACATCGCTTCTTTATGGACTCTTGCGTGTATGTTGAAGGGAATTATATCAAGGACTTGCGTATCCTAGGCCGTGACCACCGTTATGATAGACAACTCGCCTATCGGTAAGCATTGTCTTTGCATTTACGAGTGAGCTCTGACCCTCATTCAAGTCCCCCAGCATTTTCTTATCAAATCGCCAATGAAATTCCCATCAAGAGTTGGTATGATGACCCTATAAGTACCAGCTCATCAAATGTCACCATCCGTTGAATAACATATTACTTTGCCAGGACGATAGCGAACTCCTAAAAATCTTGGAGTTTCTGCAAGCGCTTGTCGGGGCAGAGGATGTTCGTCCACTGATTCACGCGCGGTTCGGCATCACTAAGCTAGTTGAAGACTCGTTGCGACCTAGCTAGAAACCCTCCCCTCCATCCAATGATTCTTTTGGCCTGCAGCACAGCAGTAACAATGAAAATAAACACGTCTTTCAGCAGCACTCAGCTCAGACTCAGTATGATATTAACACCAGTATAGCCTCGGATTAGGTTATTATAGACATGGCATGACAGTTTATTTCTCTCGACTATTCCAGCATTGCTCGGGCATGTTTCTCTTGTTTCTATAGAATTGGTCAACCAATGTTGCATCAATAGAGTAGGTAGGGATGACACGAACCTTTAACATATGCTGCTTGTGCTCCTCCTTCTTCTCCGCTTTGGACTTCGGTCTATGCTTGTCAGTCTTCATTTTTGGGTTTTCCTTGTCCTTGGAGGTCTGTTTGCGAGGCATGGTTGGGTATTGTGTGTATAATTGAATGGCTGCTGGTGTTGGACGTCGGGTGTCTTATATACATTTCGACCTCGAGACTGTCATCTACATTTGTTCGAGGGAATTTTCAGCCACATAACGCAACCGATTGATCGAGCCGAACTTGGCCATCTTCGTACGATTCCACCTGAAGCTGGATAAATATAATTGTGACTGATGATTGGCATTCCATATGAGTGATTAACCATGACCAAGATGGACATGATAAGGTGCGTATGTGGGCCTGATTGAGAGCTAGACAAGTCACGGATACTATTTCGCACATGTTTAGCTTCCAGCTCTTACGTTGACATCTCAGTTAAGTAACAGGTTTATTGAATATTCGGTGAAAGCCGCATGGCAGCAAATGGCCCGAATCAACTCAGGTCCGCCAGATACAGGTGGTTCTCCGTCAAAACGAACAGGCCGGATTTACCGGACATCTGGATACCCAGTATGTCCTCGTGATTCCCAAGATCTATAATGCTCTGTTCGGAATATTTCGCGCCAACTTCCAGGCCCCTCCGATACAAGTAGACGTTCTTCTTGGACTCCGCGATGATGGCGAAACGGCAGTCCGTATCGAAATACATGAATCGTTTATTCCGTTTGGACGCTTGGACAAAGCCAAGTGCATCAAACGAGGCACAGTGTTCGATCTGGAAATGGCCTGATTCACTAGGGGCGTGGAACCGGTAGACCAGGCCATCGACATCGTATCGCAGACACACAGGGAGCATGGCGTTCGCATCGTTTTGGAAGGGGAAGGAGGAGCACAACCACTCATGGCCAGCAGCAACCGAGATGTGGCTGATTTTCCCGTAGAGGTTGACTCTAGAGAAAGTGATTGCCAGGCCTTCGTAGTCGATCGCCTCTGTTTCATTGCCTATAGGCTGTTGTATAGGGTATTGGGCTTTCTCTTGGGAAGTGTATTTCTCCAGCCGCTCCTTGATTTCGGCGAATTCGTTGGGATCTAGGGTTTCGGCAACCCCGTCGTCCACCTCGAACACATGACTCCATCTTGTTTTTTGATTCCCCTTTTGTAGATGAAGGGTCAACAAATGGTTGTCCTCAATGGTCCACAGGGACTCGTAAGGAACAATATGATCGAAGAAGCGAGCGTTTTCGTAACTTGGTGTTGACGAGGAAAGTACTTTCAGGGAGAGCGCCTCTTTCTGGATGCTACACAGTATCTCGTTTTTACTGGTTGGAAGTGGAAGTTTAAAACAAACTGTCACATCTTCGGAGGTTTGTGTCCAGATATAATGGTGGTCGCTCTGCTGACCACTGCTCCCAGCCGAGCCATCCTCTGGAACAACCTGGTTTTCTCGGTCACTTTGAGAGAAAATCAGCTCATACGAAGTACGCCCACCTAACACGTATCCAGTACCTTTGGGCTCTATAGAGCAATACAATGGAATCTCGGAGGCTTTAAGTGTATGCAAGAGCTGGATGGTAAGTGGTGCGCCGATTGAACCACTGTGAGAGTGTGCGATTTTTATGAAGTCGATGAGTTGCGCAGCTCGGTGAGTCACTCCACCTGGCTCCTGACTACTGAGTACGCAATAGATATGCTCCTCTACAAGCTTCGCATCAAGTATTAATGAAGGGTGGAGTTTGGTGTCACCGTCGCTTCCTATTCTGTAAGAGGCCTCGCCAACAAGATTAAGCACCTTGGAGGCAAGATCAAAGCGAACAAGATGTAAAGTGCCAGTTCCATTGGTTAACAAAAGTAATTCCCTGCTTAGAGCATGCAAGGAAGGTAGATTCGTGTGTGACTCCTCAGTGTCCTCCGAGAGATCGAGCTTAAATCCACCAAGAAGTATAGGCAAGCCTTGAGATCCATTCTAATAAATATAGTTCAGCAATATACGCGATACGCGAGAAGGAAGACGAAATGTAAGTACCTGCTGGAATTCAATGAATACTATTCCGCCCTGTTCGTCAATGTAGAACAAGCCAAATCCTAAAAAGGGGAACAAATGGTTGAAGGTTGATCGCACCTGCAACTGGGAATACGATATGTTCGTGCTTCTTGCCAACTTTTGTGTATATACTGGATTGGACAGAGAGCAGGACTTTAATCTCTCTTCTTCTTGAAAAACGCTTAGCTTGTAACCCTCGAAGCCGGGATTCAGTAGCTCTCGTCGAGGCCAGAGTTCGACTGGCAACGTGACTTGCGAAGAAATGGACATTCTCGTAAACAAAGTTGGCCAAGTGCGTTTGTGTCATACAAACATTCCTTTCGATATATTATAAACAATCAGGAATTGTTTCGATTAATTCGTGCATAACCAACAGGATTGTTGACTACCGAATCACATGACATGCCACAGATAATCTAGGTCATTTTGGTGGAATATTTGTTTGTGCCTGAAGCCTTGGAGTGTCAAGAAAATTTGCATGCATTGCTAGACCATCACTAACAAATAAATCATTTACCATATTATTGGTGGATAATCCATAAGAGCGTTATATCCATCTCAAGAACGTCTTGTGTACAGAACTTACCGTAGCACAAACACCTGCTGAGAAAGCGAAGAATGCCCTTATCTTGTTTGACTATATTCAACCTCCAACTATTCTAACCGGCTGTACAAGAGTCCAATTCATTGAGCAGCAACTAACCAAATACGCAGGCCAGAGTATCCGAACTGTATCTATAATCGAACCATCGCGCGATTGTTGATAAGTGGACTTCTAAGTTGCTCACATGATTCGTAAAATCATTACTCTAGAATAGGATAGAGTCAATCCATCACGACAGCCACTGGGAACCTTAAATTGGGGACATTTCCATAAATGAGCTAATCAGAGTTCTTGATGCTGTTTGACTACGGCTGCCATATATGGGCATCAGTATAATTCTTCACATTACTAATTCACGGAAGAGAGGGAGAGGACATGAAAGCGGCACACTCCAAGAGATTGCGTGTTTCCTTCAAGATGCATGCTATCCTAGTGTAACGACGTCTTTCGCACCACAGAATATTACCCCAGGGGAAGCTTATTTCACGCACTCTGATGAATATGGCGTGATATGATGTTCGTATTTGGGAAATGACTTGAAATTGATAAATGTGCTTGCGAATTTTCGGGGGCTTTTATTGGTGAATGCCGCGGATATACATGGCAGGTGGAACTGATACGCTGTGATCTTGGCTCTGGTGGTCATACGTTTTTGGAAATTTCATTAGATTTAGTCCGTGATTTGTTTAGTTGGTCCGAAGAAAATTTCCACCGACTCTATAAAACGCATTTCTCGCGCCAACGTAGATTCACACAACCTGTCCCATACACTCTCTCCCCCATGACAGACAAAGCCTCTGCCAACGACTTCGAGCATCAATACAATATCGCCAAAAAGGGTGATGAGTTGGGAGAGGTGACCATCCAAGGCACAAGAACCGCCTCCAGCACCTCTGCATACTGGCATCTGCTTTGTATTTTGGCTGGTAGTGGATCAGTATCCTTTAGCATTTGAGCCAGTTGATTACTTGAAACCGATGTGTATCTTGCTCTACTATCCTTAATTCCAATTCTATAGTTATCATTGCCATATGTCTTGGGAACCACTGGTTGGATCGGTGTCATAATCATCGTCCTCTGCACCCTCTTCGCCATCTATAACAACATCCTGCTCGTGAGATGCCTCTATGCTAACCCGTAAGTAGAGCAGTATCTGACCATCCATAGACGACTCGTGCTGATGTATTGCTTAGTGAGAAGCGCATGAATACCTATACCGATATTGGACAAGCCTCCTTTGGCATTGTTGGCAAAGTGGCAGTATGGTTCTTCCACAACTCCATCGTCATCGGTGGCCCTATTGTATATATGATCTTGGCTGGAGGAAATATCCAACAGCTTGTGTCGCAGCTTGGGGTGACGCTCAAGAAGGAGTATTGGATTATGATCTGTGCTGCAACTGTGTTCGTCCCATTCGTCACCTTCAAGAACATCCGCGAAGTTACCGTTCTCTCCTTTTTCGGAACCTTCACCACCGTCTTTGCCATCATTGTCGTGGTCGTCGTCAGTTTCGTTGGCACTAACCACCCCGTACCTGAAACCGAGCCTACCCATACATTTGTTAGCTGGAGCCATGTCCCGCTTGCTCTCGGATCCATTGGGTTTTCTTTCGGTGGAAACGTCGTCTTTCCCCACGTTGAAGCTACCATGAAAAACCCCAAGGCCTGGAACAAAGTGATGTCTTTGTCGATCGGCTCGGTGTCTATCCTCTACCTCTTGATTGCTATCTGTGGCTACTATGTCTTCGGTTCCAGCGTCAAGGCACCAATCTTCGAGAGTCTTTCTACCAAGGACCCAGCCACCATTGCAGCAATGATCTTGATCACCCTTCACGTGCTTCTGGCTTCCCCTATCTTCTTGTTCGGTTTCGTCAACGAGTTGGAACATAGCTTCAACATCAACCAAGAGCGCTTCTCCAAGATCACGTATTACTCTATCCGTACCGTGATCCGTACTGCCACGATTTTCTTCGTTGGGTTGATTGCGGTGGTTGTACCCTTCTTTGGTAACGTAATGTCTCTGATCGGGGCGCTTTCAGAGTGTATGACAGTTTTCGTAAGTGTAACTTCATTTCCATCAAATCCGAACCGATTTAGTAACTCGATCATCCTTAGGTTCTACCTGTTGTCTGCTATGTCAAACTCTTCGGATGGAGAAGATGCAATGTCGTACAACTGATCTGGTTTGCCATCACCATCGCCGTCGGTCTAGTAGGTTGTGTCTGGGGATCCATTGATGCTATCATTGCACTCAAGAACGATTTCCAAGGCAAAAATTAATGTACATTAGTATGCACGAGTTTTCTTTTCAAGGACAATATTTAGAGTTTTTTTAGTTAAACGGACATTTTTTTATTTGTTTAATTTCCCATGGACAATCACGGACAATCTTCACACTTTCTTCATCTCTAGTAACCTGTTTGATACCAAATAAATCCACCCTCCCGAATACCACTTAATTTCGGAACGTACTCATTTCCACTGCACGTGATCTCAACTCTAGATTTCACTTCATGGCTGTAGTTACGCGCATATCATATAGATAACATGTCAGATTCTTTTTTTCTCGGCAGTTTTTTGATATCTGAGTGATCCGTGGAATGTAGCTGTGTTTGAGACTTCAAGCGCCACCGAAATGAAAGTAGTCGCCTTAGTGAGGTAGCTCTTTGGAAACAGTAGAAGCAATGTCGCCTCGAAAATAACCCGGTTTTGTTTCAAATAAACGTTCAAGCGGTGGAAAGGACAGTTGCTTCAATATGATGCAGTGCGTTGCCAACGGTCACGAAATCGTG